>VUQG01044531.1:74071-88446 GCA_015106755.1 Etia nguti
CCCTTTTTTTTCTCTTTTTTTTTTTTATTTTTTTTTTTTTTTTTTTTTGGTCTCTTTTTTTTTTTTTTTTTTTTTTTTTTTTTTTTTTTTTTTTTTAAATCTGTGCGGCCTGCAGGAGGAGTGCTACATTTTCATCCAGATAATGTGTGCAGTGAGGATCGGGACAAAGTAAGTATGAAACATGACCACCGCCTGTTTTCCTTGCTCTTTTTCTGGTTTAAATAGAATTTGTATTTCATTGTGCTCTCCTTCTTATTCATCCTCTCCCTTATTGTTCTCACTTTTTTTTTTTTCCCGCTAACCAACCATTTGTGGTTTCCTCTCCTCTCCTCCTTCACCTCTGTGTCCAGATGGAAGACAGCCCAAGCCCAAAAAGGCAGCGTCTTTCCCAGCAGTCCATGTTAGATTTAAACTCCGCCCCACCCTCTACTCCTTCCTCTCCCATTCGCCCCTGGGAGCTGGCTCCGAGTCGCAGACCACACCCCCACTACATGCCAGAGCGATGCCACACACCTCTTCGAAACCGTCGCAGGTTTGTGTCTGACACAAATGCATACAAACAGACTTCATTAATAAATTTCATTTTTCAGCCTGTAAATGTAATGAATTATGACAAATTTGAGATCTTGCAATCTAGTTTTTGTGTGTTCACATTTTTCTCTAACCAAACCTTAAGTTGTTTATTGAATAAAAACTGAAAGAATTATCACAACAGCATTATTGCGCTTCTTAGAATTTGTCTGTATTAATATTTATTATGCTCAGTTTTAGTAGTGGCAGCTGGCAACTTATTTTTTGTGGGATATTAGTGTCTGTGTTCTATGTGAATGGAATAAATTTTAGTATTTTTCATCTTCTCATATTTTCTAGTATAATTAAATTAATCAGATGTGTTAAATCAGGAAGGTCTATTGAGGTTACAAAAACAAAATACTTGAATGTATTAAGGTATCAAATACATGGCAATTTGCTCTGATGCATTGCAATCTGCACGCATTTGTGAATTTTAACTTGTTATAGTGTATTTGGCTGTTAGTGAATGTTAGAATTGATTTGAATATCTGAATGAAAAATTCCATTTCAAAAAGCTTAATAACTTGAATGCTAATATGCCTGTTGAGTGGTTTTGACTCTTATTTGGTTAAATGAATTGGAATTAAAGTTTTAGTCAGGAATTTAGTCATGTTGCCATAGGTGGCTTATCAGGTGTCTTTCATGATGCAAATGTCAACATATAACTCCTTCTGCCTCTTCTTTAGTTTTTCCTTCTTTCTTCCACCTCAGCCCTCCAATAAGACGTCAGCGTGGCCGGAGAGACCGTCTGACCCGGCACCACCACCACCACGCCCACAACAACAACCATCACCACTACAACAGCAACAACAATCACCACCACCACCATCACCCCAATGCCCACCATCATCATCACCACCACCACCTGCACTCCCACAACGGCCCATCACCCGGCCATCAGGATGAAAACTACCGCCATCCAGCTCCTCCACAGGGCTACCCACCCTATAACCAGCAGCCTCCCCGAGGGCCTGGGGCAGGGCCCGGGCCTGAAGAACGCCCCGGGTACCATCCTCCAAATCCCTCCCCGAGGCCTCTACACCAGTCTCCAAACCTTTCTCCCAGGCTGCTGCACCCTGCAGCACATCCACAGCACCCACACGCCCACCCTTCCCAGCAACAGAGCAGTGTGGTGCTGGATCTTCATGAGCAGGTGGGTTCAAAGCAGATGATGTGACGTGCTTTAGGAAAGAAAAATAATTGACTTGCTGTTAACTGAATCATCTTCTGTGCTTTTGTCTCCTTTTTTAACTCTGCTTAAGATTGAGAGAGAGGTGCAAATAACACTCGAAGATGCAAACAAGTCAATGTGAAAATGAAAGCCTATCACTCGAAGGTGTAAAAACTTATTTATGGCTGTAGATGACGACTAATGACTAGTATAATTCTGTTTTGATCATATAGGTAAAAAGTTAATGGTTAATGCAGGATTGTCTGTTAATATATCTGGCTTTTTTGGGTGTTTTATTCATCTCTACATGCATGCATACATAATCTTTACATAAATCGATACATATATTTTAAAGCACATATCCAGCAGTCTTAAAGTAGGTATTTTGAACTTGTCTCTAGAAAAGGAAACACAATGAACAATGGATATAATGAAAACAGAAAAAAGAAAAAAAATGGAATAACGAGTTTTCAACTGCAGGGAAATGGAGACCTCAGGGTTATCATCTGCTTGATTTGTGCTCCACAACAAATATAAATCTGTGGTGTTAACACTAATCCATGACTTTTTAAAATGTGTTAGTTACAACTTGGACAATGTGGAGTAAGTCTGCTAACTCCAGCTATCCAGCTTTTAAATAAAGTTTACAGCCATAAAGTGGCAGACCTTTTTTCTGCTGATCTCCATATTTAGGGTTCAGCTCCAGTCTCTTATCCTGTGACTCCACCGGGAGCGCCACCAGGCCTGCCACCTCGCTCTGCCCCACAGCAGATCCCAGCATGCTCTGTGGTCTTCAGTGGTCAGCACTATCCTGTGTGCAGTGTCCCTCCTCCCGTGAGTGTTTTTGCTTTTTTTGCATGTTATGTTTTGGGGGATTTTCTGAATTTTTTTTTAACCTTGTGGTGAAATGGAGAGAATAGTGACTGTTTCTTAAAAGAGAAACTGCTAAACTGAATATCTGAGCTGCTGAGCTGAATGTCATTTTACCTGAGGCTCAAGGTAGAAAATAATAATAATTTAAAAAAAAAAGTAGTAGTAGTTTTGATCCTACGCGTGGTCATAGGGATTTCTGATTTTTTCCGTGAAGTATGAACAAAAGCATACAAAAGTATTATTAATTTATGCATAAATTTTATGCATGCATGATTTGCACACAAAAAATCTGTGCTTTCCAGAAGTGTTGTAGTTTGTTCAGATGCGTTTTTAAGTGAGGCTGTCTGTCTGTTGGCAACCCTTCCTAACAACCCATGCTTGTTCTGTCCTTTTCTAATTGTTCTGTCATTAATTTTATTTTTTAACACAAACTAAGGTCTGTAGAGTCTGAAATGTAGCTCTTGGATTTTTTTTGAAATTTCTCTGGGCATTGCGCGGTCTGAGCTTGGGGTGAATTTCAAGTAACATTTAACTAACTCTGGTAAGATTGTGGCATTTTGTTAACCAACAAACGGCCCAAACTTCTGCTTTTAAAGAGCTGATCATAATTTGTTGATGTTTAGTTAATCAAGTGCATATGATTAGCACCAGCTGACTTCTACTTCACTGCCTAATTTGGAAGCAGTAAAGGTGTACTTACTTTTTCACGGGACTGTATTTCATTTTTTGTTTTGACATTAAAGTAGTTACAGGTGTAAATAAGCATATTATCAACATGAAATCAAATCATGTCTGTTAAATGTTACCTAATGTTCTTCTGTTATTTTTATTTATTTAAGAAATCCTGTTTGTAACATACTTTAACAAGTGAAACTTTTGTGTTTCTGCTAGGTCCTTCAGACTTGTTCTGTGCAGCACTTACCAATGCCCTACCCATTCCCATCACTGTTGTCCAGTGATCCGGCCTTCCTCCTCCCCCCACCTCATCTCACCCATACCCCCACACACCTTTCCCACCATCCACCTCATTTGCCTCAGCCTGGACAGTTTGGACCATATCCAGCACAGCAGGCCCGTTCGGTGAGTGGGAAACCTTTTGATGACTTGGTATCAAATGCAGCTTTTGTATTAGGTGTCTAATTTAAGCTAGTAGTTAGTCACAGTCAAGATCTTTCTGGGAAGCTTTCAATATTCCTCCTGGAATTTCAAAAACTGCAAACTTTATAAAAATGTTTTACGAAGTTCAAGCTAAATGGATGATGCACATTTTAAACACTGGAGTTGAAGCAGTTTGTGGTATTCTTCTTGAGTTTTAGCAATAAATGAGTATATGTACTGAAACTGTGGTATTGACAGCTCTTTTGTGCACATTTTGTCTTTGCACAGCTTTAATCTAAGACTTTATTTCATTTGCATTGGCTGCATATTAAAGCAGCTGCCAATTAACTGATTAAAAACCAATTTCAGAGAGAATTCAATTTATTTTTTTTTTCTGAATTCAGTTATATTTCTTTTCTTTATCCCTTTTTAAAACACTTTCTTTGTATTTGAAAGGTTGAAACTTTCTTCCTTAATCCCATTCCTACTTTTTAATTAAATTTATTAAGTGGTTAAGTTGCTCCTTATGCTGTAACGACAGGAAAAATCCTGGGCAATATCACCTATATGTTTTGAATTTTAAAGTTTTCTCCTTGGTCTCCTCAGCCATTACAGAGGATAGAGAATGATGTTGAGCTGCTTGGCGAGCATCTGTCTTTGGGTGCTGGGCTTCACTATCCTCCTGCCACCCACCCTGCACTCACCCCACACTCCACACAACTCCACTTCCTGTCCCATGATCCCCTGCCACAGGAATTCTTTGGAGTGGTGAGCATTTTCAATAATTTATAAAATATGTTTATTTCATCCTGTGAAGTGTTATAAAAATAAAAATGTAATGCTGTGCAAATCATCTGACTTGTATTTGTTGTATCTTTCCATCTAGTCCTATCCAAACTTCATTCCTCGCCGTCTCCCGGGGCGACGGTACCGCTCCCAGCAGCTGCCACCTTCGCCTTACCACCCCAGCCTCTTGCCTTACTTCCTGTAAGTAGATCAGGGAATGAATTCACTTAGAGAATCATTTTTTAATTAATTATCTTTAGACAAATATACAGCGTGTATCAAAAAGAATAATCTGATTTCAAAAGATTAGATCATTTTTGAAGTAATGGACATAGAAGCTTGTGGTAAATTTTAAAATACATGGCTAAATATAAAGTTTTACGCTCAAAACCTCAGTGTGTCCCCCTCCGGACAGACAGCATAGGTCCACATCGTAGTCAAAGTCTTCCTATGCTTTTGTGACCATGTCTGGAGTCACTGCAGCCACTGCTGTTATGCTACCTACCTGCAACCACGTGAAACTGATGACTTCCCTCTTTCTTGCTGTATGTGTTTCAGTCATTACCGGTGGACAGCTGCAGAATTAAAGGACTTTGAAATCAGCTCATTCTTTTTAATACACCCTGTATATAATACATGACCTGATATTTATTGCTGGAATGTGAATATTTATCAGGATGTTATTGATAAATATGTTAATTATGCTGCGTGTTTAAAAGAACTGAAGAACAAACCTGTCCACACCCACAAGATGAAAGCAAATTAATAAATTCAAGATATGACATGCAGCCATTGAGACTTGAGCATGGTTATTGAAAATCCCCTTGAGGCTAAGGAACTAACACAGAGTTTATTTATTTAAGCAAAGAATCCAGTGACTGCAGTGCAGACAGTGTATTAGTTAGATTTTACTGATCACCTAATGAGTCTTCACCCAAACTGTGCTTAAGGTCAAGATGATATTTGTCATTTTTTCTATTTCCACACCTGGATTTGACTGTTTGTGAGGCACCTTGACTTAATTTCCTTATTTTGTACTATACAGCCAAGCAGTGAAAACAAAACTTATAACTTTATTGTAATGTGAAGTACAGAAAGAAACTATGTACTGAGATGATTCAAGAACTGAATTAACTACTACGTTATTAATGTTTTGGTTTGTGTTAAATCACTCTTCCGTAGATCAATGCTGCCAGTCCAGCCTACAGGTCCTGCAATCAGTCTAGAGCTGGATGTCGATGATGGTGAAGTGGAAAATTATGAGGTTTGTTCTTGACATTCTTTAGCATTTTGGTTATGTATTTCCTGGTGTGCGGGGCGGGGGGGAGACTCTAATTCTACTGTCGCTGATGTTTTCTCCCACAGGCTCTGCTGAACCTCGCTGAGCGCCTGGGAGAGGCTAAACTCCGAGGATTGACCAAGGGAGACATAGAACAGCTTCCTTCTTATCGATTTAATCCAAATAACCATCAGTCTGAACAAACACTGTGAGTACTGCCCTTTTAGAAACAATACACTAATAATGGACAATTATCCTCATTATGATATTTTTATTTTTATTTTTTTCAGCTACTCGGGGATGAGGATTTCATTGTGGACTTTTATTGATAATAGACTAATGTCTTTGTACATTTTATTTAGCATATTTATAGATTTGAAAGCTTCTGAGGGCTTAACACACTGGATTCAGCTAATGTCACCCATAAACTCTGTCTGATGGGGTTGGTTACCATGAGAAATATGTTCACATTCAAAATGTGCATTTTTTTTTTTTAGTAAAGAGTACATCCAAGGAACCTTTTTCTAAAGATATTGTGCAAGAGTTTCCATAGATACCCTAAGTTACTGGCCTAACTAAATCTGCCTGAATGCATAGTCTGTCATTTAGAAAGTGTTAAAAAGATCTCTTCTTTTGCTGCACTTTGCGTGCTAATAGCTATCTCATTGCAGGTGTGTGGTATGTATGAGTGATTTTGAGTCGCGTCAACTGCTAAGAGTATTGCCCTGCAGTCATGAGTTCCACGGAAAGTGCGTCGACAAGTGGCTGAGGGTACGTGTGTCCAGCATGAAGCCCACCAGCTTACGCTGATCGCTGTTACACACATACATTTACAGTTAGCCAAGTTAGCCAAGGCTTATTGTGCATTGTTTGGCAACAGATTCACATCCCTGCGCACACATGGCATTAACATCATGCCATCAACATAAGTGCTCACTCCAAGTGCAGATTTGAGTCCTCTCAAGACACTTTAAGGGATGATCTGATGACCTAAACCAGATTCTGAGGTGGTCTCGGCCACATAAGGTCACTTTGTTTTTCAAGTGAGCATGAAAATGTGCCTGAGGCCTCATTATAAAAGACTGCCTGCTCATTGATGACCTCTGTGCAAGCATAACAGTGCTCTCATTTGTTGGCTCTCAAATTAGATACACAGTGCCTGAAATGTTTGTAAATGATAAAGACAATTTCTGAGTGTGTTAAACACCTTGGGTGATCTGGTTTGCCAGGAATGTGTCAAAGAATAAGCAGAGTCTAATATTGTATTGATTTCTTCTTCTAACATTAATTTCTGGCAAACTTATATTGAAAATTGCATCGCTTTGGTCTCTGCAGAGGAAAGTGGCATACATTTTTAATTTTTTTTGCAAATGAAGCAGGAAAGTGAAGAGCCGCTTACAAGTTGTCACTTGAGACACATGTGGTGATGGATTCTAATGCCAGGTGTAAATTGGAGCTTTCTAAATGTAATAACATCACTCATGACCATGCGTGAACAGGGCAGAAGTCACTCAGCAAAGTGTTACATAACATACCTGGAAAAAACTTTTTGGAAGTTGCTTTTTGGAAGTTGCTGAAAGGCACAACTACTCAGTCCAAGCACACATGTATTAAGCACACATGTATTAAGATACACAAACACCTCTTAATTATAGGAGTCTAGTGAGAATCTCACTCTTCAAGAGATCTGATAAATAACAGAAGCAAATCTCAGTCCAAGTGTGTTGAAATGTTCCTAAATTCACCTCATCTGATTTACTGAAGTCTGTGAACTCGCACTAACCCCAGGATACTACAGTCAGAAGGTGCTGAAGATTTCATAAACACGTGATTTCCCACTGAAAATGCTAAATGAGGCTCTTGAACACCAAGTTCTTGTTGATCATACCAGTCTTATGATTTAGAGGCACGATGCACTCCACAAAGCCTCAGTGTGAATTGGGTTAAAAGGGTTACATATTGATTAAAAAATAAAATATCTAAGTGTGCGACCATGAAATCAGTATCATGACTGAATATAAGGAGCATCTCTCAAACCTAATTTGCCGTTTTCTCCCTCAGGCCAACAGGACGTGCCCCATTTGTCGAGCGGATGCCTCAGAGGTCCAGAGAGACTCGGAGTGACCACACGAGGGAGCCAGACACTCCTTAATGTCTATCGGACATGTTCAGCACTGCCTGCTCTCTCTCTCTCTCTCTCACACACACACACACACACTCTCACAACACAACCTTATATATTTGTGACCATAACCTTATATGTTTGTGCAGCACTCTCTCTTCCTATGTTCTTTTCTTTCTTTGCCAAAATGTTGCATCCCCTCATACATGTAATGTCGTTTTCATGGGATGACTTCCTCTCGCACTTTTCTATCATGCAAATGCACAGAAGTCCTCCAGTATCTCCCACTGTAGTGTGTGTGTGTGTGCGTGTGCGCATGTGGGAGCGTACACGTGCATGCACCACAACTGTGCAACCGGCCCATTCTGTAATGCAGGGCCGTGTGTGTGTGTGTGTGTGTGTGTGAGAGAGAGTGAGAGAGAGAGAGAGAGAGAGAGAGTGTGTGAGTTTTTTTTTAACATCTCCTGAAGCATGTCTGAGTTTTCTGTTGAGAAAAGTAAACAACATGTGAGAGCTTTTTGCTGTCATGAGTGACTGACTTTACTTCCTGTTTGTATGTTTATGCACTGTCTGTATGCATACTATGTGTGTATGTATGTTATAGACTTAAACCTTTTCTCTAGTTTGACACTAAGGGTCCATGCTGCCACTATAGTTCTTGGTTGCCTATTTGTTCAGTTCGTTATTATTATTATAATCATTATTATTATTATTATCATTATCATTATGATTATATTATTATTATTATTATTCAGCTGTTATTAATGGTTATTTTCCTGCCTTGCAGTTACCTCATCATTCCGATTTTGTTCATCTTTCATTAAAAGCGCTTCACAGCACTACTTTGAAATTAAGCACATATATTTTTCTTTTCCTTTTTTTCTTGGCAAAAATAAGTTTGTGACTTTGCAGTGGCACATGTTAAATATATATATATAAAAATCTCGCTCTATATATATATATAAACTGTATAAATCTATGAATATCTGTATACCAAATAAAAGGCTTGATATGAACTTTTTAAATGTAGTATTTTGTATATTCTCTTTTTCTCCTGATTTTACTTACTTTTAACATCCAGCTGCAAAAATCATGCTTGGTTTGCAGGATTTCTAAACATGAAACTACATATCGCTGCTGTGGATGACTTCCTACTTTTCAGATATTTTTCAGAAGTTGTAACAACTTTCAGGTGACCACTGGGTGGTGTAACTGCTCTTCAAGACTCCTGCCACCCCCCCTCTCTTGAGAACTTGTCACAGTTATTGGGGCTGATCCGACGCTTCTCTGATGGTATTCAAACTGAGGATCAAGCGCCTAAAACTTTATATATATTTATGTGTTTTGAGCTCATGTTTAATTAAGTGAGAAGCCTCTTGACCGGGGCCTGATAAGTCACACTCCTCCCATACTTAAAAAAAAAAATATATATATACCATCTTCCTACAAATCTTGATTCAGTCCCTCTTTCTTACACTTCTTGTAGACCTGCATCTTCTCATCTACAACCTCATGTTCTGCTTTTTTCTCGTTCCTAGCACTTTTGTCCTTCCTGTAATGACTTTGGTGATTCTCTTCCTCTCGACCGCTTCCTGCACTGTCCTGTTTTTCCTCTCTCCTTCAGTTGTGCTCACCACTTTTTTCCTCTCCACTGTCTTTTTACTTATGCATCTCCACCCACTCCTTTGACTTGCTTCCGCTGCAGTGAAGTGGAAATGATGGGGGGGTTTTGGTCTAAAACTACCCAGTTACTCCCGTGGAGCGCATAATCTGCCTTGTCTCGTGTTCTCTTTGCCACTGTTTCCTGCCCATGGTTGTATGAGGCAAGTTCACCAAATTTTAATGGCACATAAAGCCCTCTCAATGTCGGAACATTAATTTCTTCCAACAGTTTAAGTAATTGTGCAAGTGAACTGAAAAAAGAAAACTACAATGTAGAATTAAAAATCAAAAACAATTCCCACAACAATAACCTCCCATGATAGTGTCATGATGGTACTCAGATAGTACAAAATATTCCCACAGTAGAACTTCAGCTGCCCAAGACCTCGGGTAAAAGTTCTGGTTTGAATGTCCACGTGTTTGCTTGGTTGGCTGCTCTCCGCTCACTCATGAGTGGCTATCTTTTCTGTCCTGAGGATGTGCCCGGGTTGGCGACATGTTCTGGGCAGCCTGTTCTACTGTGTCTGAGAAGATGATGAGTTTTCTTGAAGTCTGTCAGTCTCATATCAGAAGGGTAGGGAAAAAGAGGACTGATCCTAGACGTTTTTTTAATCTTTTGAGCCAAAACAAGACTTTAAAAAAATTTTTAAAATCAGATGCCACACCCTTTCTTTTGTTCTTTCTCTGAAAAAACAGAGGCAAGAGTGTTTCCTTCTGAGCAGCCAACATTTCTAATGTGCAAATCCAGAACTGTAGTTGTGTGTGTGTGTTTGTCGGTGAGACCATGTGTTCTGAGGAGGCTGTCCCAAGCTGACAGGGTACATGGATTCTCCATCTTGCTTGAATATAAAAAGAAAATGGGATTCCTGCTTCACCCACACCCACACCAATACCCACACACGTATAGGTGTGTTTGTGTATCTTCCTTTCTCCAATTTTGTTTTTATTTCTTTTACATTTTCCTTGTTCGGCAGTGTGAGGGTTAAATGTGAACGTGTCAGCAGGTCAGGTTGTTCCCTGCCTGTCTCTCTGAGTGAAGTATGTGTGTGTAATATTTATTTCATAGGGATTTCCCTCTCGCCATGCTGGGTGGCTGCTGGCCATGTCATCATGTTCTGAGCTGTCAAAGGCCATCACTGTCACTCGTGGAAAATGAGGTGTGGGTGTGAGAGAGAGACCGATGAGACATGGACCCGACAGAAACAGAGATAGAGACAGAATCATGTCTGCCACTGTGTGCTTGGGTGTGTGAATAGCCCGGCTACTCGGGACTCAGTGGAAGTGGCAGCATCAGGCACAGGCTTTCGGTTTCATGCAGGTGAGTTTTAAGGCTGAGTGCATCATATCTGCTCACGGGACTCTCTGGTCGTCTTTCCACTCTGCCAGATGATTCCTTCTTAGGCCACAGTGTGAAAAATAAAATGGAGAAAATTCCATGAAAGCACTCTTTAACCTGTAAATGCTGCCATCATTGTCTGTTGTCTTTTATGGTTTAGAAAAATATTAGAATATGTAGTAATTGTCCAGTTTTAGAAGGTCAGCTTCAATTCAATGGGCCATTTTATCACAGTTGGCAGTTTCATAGTCAGGTGAAAATTGTTCTTTATTTCATGTCAAATGAAACAAACATGTATCTGAAGTTGATTCAGAGTGTTGAATTTGTATATCATATCTTTTCACCTTAAATTTGACACCCAACAAGATGAGGGAGGCCATCATCAGGATGAAGAAACAGTTGAGATGCCTTCATGAATGCAAATACACAGTGTTTACAAATAGTAACAGGAAGGCCACATTAAATTTTGTCAGAGAGCCTGCACAGCTCTGACTTTGGACAGATGAAACCAAGATTAATGCAAAGTTGTGAAAAAAAAACCCCTCTTGAATTAAGGCTGAAAGTCTGCACTTCAATCACATCATGGTTATCTGATAAAAAAAAAAATCCTCTTTGCTGGTGAGGGAGGCAAAACTACAAAAAATGTGTCTTTGGCATAATAAATTATTCTTGCAGCCTCTGTTTTACTTTTAAAATGTTTCATCTTCAAGGTTCTATCCCACTTCCAAACCTCCTCCTAACTCTAACACTAAACCCCAGTAAGGACAAACAAACCTTTATAAAGCAAAGATGTATTTGTTTCTCATCTTGATAAAAGTACACATGAGAAATCATGCAGAGAATCAGAGTGAATGCACGTGCACACATAAATCAACAAAGGTGAACAGACAGACACATAAAACAGTTTAAATGCTGCAATGAATGTGACTGATGATCCAATACTCGAATCATAGTTTGATTTAGATCAGGGCAGCCATATTTTCTCACTTTCTAATATTGTCACCTTGTCTGCCCTTTTGGTTATTATTTTAAAGCCTCCACGTTTTTCGTGTTACATTATTTTTCTTCTATGAGTTTTATATATATTTTTTTAAAGGCTGAAAAGCAAATCTGATGCCAGCTGGCTTGACGATTTGTCTGGTGGTGACTTTTTTATTCTTGGGTTTATATCTGCTCATGCCAGTATATCAAATAAGGACAATTTATACAATTTATTACCTTGGTCAAGCAAAGGTTTTAAGGCACGGTTTGAGACAATGGAAATAGGAAAGTAGTGGCCTGTATCTCACACTGGGTGCAAACAGACAATATGAGTTACATATGTTACGTTCTGACACAGATGTTGACTTCAGTTTGTCCCATGACCTAAAAGAGATGCAGTTAAATATGCAAGTTTTACCTACTGATAAGGTGTTGCCATGTATGACCTATGTGACTCCTGTTTTTCCCTCTGCTAATTGAGGATGAAAACATGATAAGGGACAATAACACAGACTATTAATAACTCAGTTGTGTGCATGAAGGACATGTGTTTTTAATCTATGATCCATGATATTGTGAGTATGTCTGATTTCTGGAACGCATGGCACAAACGCTAATTTGGATTCAAGGATTGAATGTGAGCTCACCCTAACTCCAGAAGCCACATTTCACACAAATGTAAGAGACGCTGAAAAGATAAAGAGGTATCTAAAAGGTGAAAGTCAAGTTCAAAGTGATATCATGGAAGAACATAGTCATTCAGAAGTTACACTCCTTCTGTCCTGTAAGCTGGGTGGGTTCCAAGTAGACACGACAGATTCAGCACCCTTGATACGCCATAGTCTAATCAACCTCACAGAGACTACTGGACATCAAAATCCTTGGCCTTCTATGATGTAGAATATCTCCCTTCTCCGACTCCGACCTCCTGGTAGCACAAATTGTTTTGACCAAATCTGGGTAAGAAGTGTTAGCTAAGCCACAGCTTCTCCCTCGTCTTGATCCTTACCATTTATTTGGAGCAGCAGGAACCTTCTCCCTCTATGGAAAATAAAGTCTCTCCGGGTTATGACATCAATACTGTTTTCCAGGCACAGCGATGTGCACCTGCTTCCTGCCTCTGCACCAGTCCCAGCGGCATAATACCTATCATATCGACACTGAGTGGTATTTGTAGCTCCCAGTCAAAGAACTCCATCAAACCTGATACCAACAGTGCCAAGAGGCAACCACATTATGCTGGAGTGTCTCCTTAATCATCCACTATTGGATCTCACATCAGCCCTTTTTCACCTGCTTTCACTCCTTAGTGCCCCCAAGCATTGAGTCCTTTATGATTTTCATCTTCTGTGTCTGGTGGGTATGCTTTGGACCCCTAAAGGGAAAGGCTGAATTTAAGCTCAGTGCGGCTCTCACATTAAGGTGAGCCTAAGCCTTATTGTGCCTTCTGCAACATTAAAGAACATTACCTGAGCTCATGTTCAGAGTTCAAGAAGCGCTAGCAAAATTTTGAAGTGGATCCACGACTGACGATGGTTTCAAATCAACTACCGGCTCCAAGCTTCATTTTATAGTGCCACATGAACTCGCGACAGCTCGAGGCATACAGAGGGACTCCAATGACCGGGTCGCCTGCAGAAGGTCATACTTGATTGAGGTTCTAGTTTGCTATAGGGGCTGAACCTTAGAGACATATGCTGTACTCTGATTGCTCTGAGATAGCATTATTCTGCCACAGGCTTCAAAGATGACCAGTAAATGGTTACAATAATGTAATAGACAGGCTGATGGTCATTTTACCCAGAGCTGCAGCTGCTGTCTATCCCCACCACAAGAGAGGATAAATAAATTTATTCTCCATTGTTATGGTGCTAAACAGCTTATTCCCCTGGGCCATTCGGACTGTTAACAAACACTATCCGCCCACCCCTGCCCACCCACCTCACCAATGTGAGCCATGGTCTGAGTAACCCCCATCACTCAGGCCACTCACACACAGACTCTATTCAGACCAAGACTTTTTTCTTTGTACTAGTTCCAAGCACTTTGCAACTTGTTCTCTAATGTGTGCCTTTCTCTTATTTTTGTATATAATTTTCCCGTTTGTTTTTTATTCCTGCTGTCGAAGATTTTTATTTTATTCTGGCACAGTTGGTGTGGTGGACCCACAATTTTGTTGTAAATGTACAATGAAAAAGGGCTAAAGGTCTGTTCTATTCAATTATATCCTGAGGATAAATATTCCGAAACTGTCTTCTAAAAGAAAAAAGCTTATTTATTTATTCATTTTTTATTTGTTTTAAATTGTTTTTGCACAAAATTTTACTGTTTTTAAAAAAAATAAATATGAAATTTCTCTTTTAGCATAGAGTATGAGGTGGAATCAGTGGGAAAGAAAATGCTGGTTTCTTGGTTTTCTGTCTTCTTGTGTGTCTTTTCACCTGCATGGCCTATGTGTGTGTGTGTGTGTGTGTGTGTGTGTGTGTGTGTGTGT
>VUQG01044531.1:89725-102142 GCA_015106755.1 Etia nguti
TAACAAAGGTCAATCAAATGGACCAATATGGCAAGGCCATGATGATCCACTTGGTAAAGTAAATCCGTTGGGCATCTTTCTTGGCCTTCAGACAATAATTCTGATGGCTAAAGAACCAAACGGGACAGGCAAAATAAATAAATAAAACTGAATGAGACATGTGATCTTACTACTCGTGTTTGTCTTCTATCGAGTAGATTTTAAAAATTCTAATTTGCTTTTATTTTTAAATCAGTCAAAAGATTGTTTTAACACTTATATTTGTAATGTCTTTTTAAAAATCTTTGATCCAAATCTGCTGTTCGCTCTTTAAAGTCACTATTAAAACTACATATGTGGCATTTGTGGTGGAAATGAGACATGGAAAGGCTTTTTTAAAGATGTAGGATGATATGAAAGCCCTGTGTGTGTTTTCTGTACAAGTAGAAGTAGTACCCAAGAAGTCCTTATTATTATAAATCAAAATGTGCAGAAACATAATTGCCTACTATTAATTGTGCATTAAATACATTTTGCATTGATAAATCTTCTTCCTAACATCACCTGCTCCTGTAATCAGTTGCATTCTTTCATGAGTTGAAGCTGAATGAAAGATGAGCTATATTTGCATCACTGAGGAAGCACTGAGTCTCGCCAAGTGCAGCTTCTGCGTCCCATATCAGGCAAAGTCCTTCTCACGGTCAGAGACCTTCAGTATCTTCATTTCAATAAAATCCTTTTGGTTTGTGTTAAGGTTGCACATTTTGACAACAGAATACAAAATGACATCCAGCAGAGCCACTATTACTGGATGTTGGCACTCTTATCTGCGCTACCCTTCTTGGCAGTTTAGCCACAGCCAGCTCGTTGACGATAGGCAGGCCTGAGATACGCTTTAGCGCGGGGTGTTGAGAATAGAGAAATCTATCTCAAGTTCTGCTTTCTTTCACAAAGTAGAGCTATTTGTTCTGTTCACATCTTTAAAAGGAGGCTTTCTCATGGACTGTTAACAAAAGAAGTTGGCAATGTAGAGAAGTAGTGCAGAGTACTTAGATGAAGTCTTTTGGATTCTGATTAGTTCTGGGACAAATGAATTAAAATATTTACACTACTGCTCCTTGAGTCGATGTCCAAATGTAAAGGCTCCCAAAGGTTACAGCCAGCATTTCTTCCACTAAGGTGGCAACTTCTTCTCTCTTCAAATCCCATTACAAAAATATAAGTTCTTTCCAAATCTTCCAGAAAAATGCATCCCTGCCTCTTCAAAGATATGACATTCAGTAACTAAGTCCTAAAATGTAGGACAGCTTGCCTGCACTATCTGATGAGCCTGCCTATCCAGTACTTTCCATATTCAGTCACAGAGAGCGTTACTGCATGGCAGACACTAAGAAGAAGAAGAAGAAGAAGAAGAAGAAGAAGAAGAAAAAAGGTTTAATGTTTAAATGAGGTTATCTATACAATGTCTCTCTGGTGTCCAGTGATTTGACTTTGCCTGTGGAGAAGCTGCTTGTCCAAGTGCTGATAAAATCCAGATATAAAACCTGACACTGAAGATGAATGTGTCCCACAGCCACGCTAGCCTATCAGTCGTGAGCACAGATGAGAACACAGGCCTGGGAAACGTGTCAGCGAGCTATCTCTGCCGCTTCTTCCAGTCTCTCTCCTGCCCTCTTCGCTCACAGGCAGAAATGAAGTCGAAAAGGTTTGTGGCAAGGATAAAAGGTGAGGGTGACTGGCAGAGATGGGAAATAGTAGAAATTCACTTTGCTGTTTGCCTGTTTTTGCTTGTTTGTTTTGCACTGCCTCAAGCGCTCTTACTGATTTTATAACAGGTATGCTGAGACTCACTGTGAGGATGGGGCATGTGCATTGCTGACCTATTGAACAGTCACACTCTGGAGCCAAAAGACCTAAAGACAGCTGTGTGACAAATGCTAGATCTGAAAAAGTGTCATAGTCTAGAGCAGAAAACCGTGTCTTAGCATGCCAAACAAAGGAAAGATTCTATGTTCCTCAGAAAGGCGCTGTTTTTAGGATTCATCTGCACTGTCAAATGGTGCCAGTCAGTTAACAGTTCAGACTGGCCATGCATTGGCCGAGGGAGCGAAAGAACACCATAGCCATTTAATTATAGTGTGGTCTGGTGATTCTTACATTCTCATTAATGCATTCTGCGACCTGTGAGTAGTTTCATTAGGATGAATGTGATCAGCTTTTCCACTGATTTGCATTCACCCTTTCTTCTAATGGGATAAAACCATGCAAAAATCACCCGACAACACCATAGAGCCATCAAATCCCCTCACTGATATCCACAAATTCAACTTCCATGGACTCTTTCTGCAACACCTATAATCCAGAGTTCTCTAAAAGCGGTTGTAGATTAGGATTTAAGTGTATCCTCTATGTTAGTCTTTTTGTAGAATGGTCTTCTTTAAAATTAAATCTTTTTTATAATCACCTCTCAAAACTGTTACTTTTGCATTTGCAGGTGGCAGCATCTCTCATCTCTGCTTTTATAGAGCACAAATACTCTGCAGTTTCTCTTTCATCTTGGTCTCTTTGGTAAAATGTGGGTCGTTCATATGAAGCCATAAATAGTAAGGAGCCTTGTCTTATACTTAATCTCTTCCCTTCAGCAGCACCGCTCTAAATCCTGCAGTGATTGTGCGCACTTGGTCCTCAGGATTATAGTCAGCATTTCACAGGTTAACTGATGCTATATGAATTGTATTAAATGCCTAAATAAATTAGCAATAAAGCATAGCTGCTATATGTTCATGCACTCTGTGCTCTGAAAAGCTGAAAGTGCTGAGAAATATATGCAAGTCTGAAAATAACCAATAGCCTAATTAAATCTGAAATCAAAGTCAAGAAGAAAATGAATTAGGAATGAATGCAAACTGCATACTTATTATCTTCTGGGTTTGTCATAGGATTGATTTATTTATTTATTTAAGGAAAGCAGAAAAAATGAAGTCAGGTATTATTTTTCAGGCATAATTCTTTTGGAAACAAAATTTTAAAAGACACCTTTGTCTTGTCGAAAACAAGCAATGAAAATGAAACAATCACATTTCAGGCCCAGAGACAGTAAATATAAGACTAGCATGATGACTCTGTCAGCAACAAACACAAAAGAAAAAAACAGCTGAGACAACCTTGTTCTTGAGGATGTAAGGCTGGGAAAGGGGAAAGTCGATGGGAGTGCAGTTAAATCCTTTCTGAGTAGACTGAGGAGCTGCGGCACCAGTCTCCTCCAGCCTCCTCCAGGGTTCCCCCATTAAAGCCTGCTCTGCAAGCAGATGGAGTGCATGGAAACTGTAGTCAGTTCAGGAGTGAGGACAACTCACAGCCTCTTTACTGGATTACACTGTGCAGAGGAGTATTGTCCCTGGCATTTCAAAAAGGCATCTTAAACGAAGTGTATGACAAGAACAGTCCACAGAATGTTGCCTGTCAGCTTTTAATATTTACCAACTTCAACTTCATTATGTCTCCACATCCAGATGACCACAAAAGGTGATACTGTGTTAGGAAATGTCAGAATAACAGACCTGCATCTGAACCTTTTCCAGTCGGATTCCTCCGAGAAGCTACAGTACATGACATGAGGATATATACTTAGGGATAACAGTACTGATGCTAACATTAAGCATTCAATATTAAATTCAATTATTAGATTAAAAAATTACCTTACGAAGGTAAGAGGATTACTTGTGCGTATTTTACAGGTGACAGTGAAGAACCTAAACATGGTATAACTCAAACTGCTGATGTTGTCTTTATTAGATTTTTGTATGGTTCAAATGAACCTTTCGATAACAGAATAGAAGTACGATAATAAGACAGGTCACACGACATAGTTTACATCACCACCACCCTAAAAGCCGAACTGTGCCCTGAACAAGGATTATAACCATCAGGTTCAACTTTATAGTATTCATCCAAGTAAGATTTTTAGATGTAGTACAGATTTACATTTGCAGATTTGCAGTGCCCATCCATTGGATAATGTTCTCCAAACCAGTTTACTAATTTAAACTATCAAGTTATTGGTTAACAACCAATCAATTTTCAATGTAACTATCATTTTCCCACTGATTAACAATGGTTACTAGTTTCCTGAATTACATGCTGAGGTATGAGCCATTTCAGTCATATGCTGGCAGGCCAAAGAGCTCCGGCTCAAACTCCTCCATACTCCTTAGTCGCAGCGTAGCCTCCTGGATAAGGCTGGGGTCCAGGTTGTCATCGGGAATCATGACCACCTGCATTCCCGCTGCTAGTGCTGCCTTTACACCATTGGGAGCATCTTCAAACACCAAGCACTGGGTAAACACAGGAGAAAAGAAAAACAGTGATATTATCCTATAAAGTCAACTGGATTTCACCTCATCAGATGGCAGGAGCTGATACCACAAACATAAGAGAAAATGGAGAAACTTCTATTTCTTTTGCTCTTTGTGACTTGACACTGCTTACCCATGTCAGGTAGAATATCCATTTATTTTTACGAATAATGACCCTGGTAACCCATAACGCAGGGTGCTTCCCCTCAGCCTCCTAGTAGATTCAATGTCATTTCAACTCAGTTTTAGTTGTATAGTGCCATATCACAACAGATTTTAAGGTAAAGACTCTCCAATAATTTATTGCTTCTATTTCATGTTACTTAGGATTACCCAGAAGTTCTTCATCTTTTCCTATTTTACAAAAAGGTGATGGTTATACAACAGTACCAGGGTCCATGACCTGGTACTCAATGGTGCTAAAGTGAGAATCTACCTGCTGTACTACTGTCTGTCTGTCAAAATGACCACCTTCAAATTGTGAGCAAAACGACACAGTCAGGTGGGAGCCAAGTTTGGACAGTAGAGGCAGTGGTAAACAAAGATCGTGATGGTGTGGGCCAGCAACTGTTTCAATGCACTGTGGGCAGCTGCATGATGACATGGTGATGCTCAGCAGTGGTTCTGCTGAGTTAATGCACTGTGGAATCCACTATGACCAAACTGCTCTGACAGTCACATCAGTTTCACACTAAAGTTGATGTTTGTGCATGTCCATGGTGCAACTGCAGAGCATATATGCAAGTGGTGCTGACATGACTTCTAGGGTGGTATGTGAAAATAACAGCCGCACAGGAGTCAAGACAATCCTGTTTAAGTCAGTATATTTGTTTTAACTAATTTGATACCATCAACCCATAACCCATAGGAGCAAATGCAGAAATGTATTACCATATTTTATAGAGCTAAAGGTTGAAATTTCTAGCTCTAGTGTGGACATATTTTATTTTTAAGCAATAGAAAAAAGACAAAATACAAACAAATAAATATCACTAGAGCTTCTGAATTTACCACAGAAAATGTATAGTTTAAGAAACTTCCTTCTTTTTACATTTTCTTTTCAAACAGGCTTGAACTGAACATAATAATAATAGCTCAAGTATTAATAATAACAAACAAAATAAGATGTTATGTAAAATTATGGAATAAACACGGAGACTAACTCCCTTTTAAAAATGGATTATGCACATGTTTGGCAAGGACACTGTGGCAGCTGCGGCCTTCACTGGGAGGTCGTTCTGTTTTCACTGTTCAATAATCACACTGAGTTCACAGGAGAGAAGCCAGAAGTGGTAAGGGTGCAACACTGTCAGGGTTAGGAGGAATATTTAATACCAACTATTCAAAGACATTTAGCTGGAAACAGAATGACATCTATTCAGATGTAGACACAACAAACTACCTGAAATAACCTACATTTAAATGTATAGATTACCTGCCATGCCAAAATATACTGTGATATTGGAGGTGAACCATTTAAACACAGCTGAAGTTAAGCCCATGACACTTGACCAGTAAAGTGAACACTTAACACAAACTTGCAGCAGAAAATCAGTACAATCGACACAGTTATTTGATCTTGTTCAAGACTTATCTAAAACTTTGTCATAATTAGAAAAAGAAGTGTTTTGTGTGAGAGTGTACTGATCTTCACCTTTAACCAAATTGTAATCTGTTCTTCCTTGAGTCATCTCTCCCCTCTCCACCTTTAAACTTGGCACAATGCAGTCAGACAAGTACTGTGCTCCTGGTCACCCCAAACCCAGACTTGTCAATCAAACTGCCAGATCGAGAAGTAGGATTCATCACTTCAGAGAACACGTCCCCGCCGCTCTAGAGTCCAGTGGTAGCGGGCTTTACACCACCACATCTGACAGTTTACGTTGCGCTTGGTAATACAGTCCTGATAAAAACTTTAATACCACTTGAAAAATGGCAAAAAAACATATTTTGCATGTTTGGATCTTAACAAGGTTCCAAGTAGAGCTTCAACATGCAACAAGAAGAAATGGGAGTGAGACAAAACATTTTTTTGAGCATGTAATTTATTGAAAACAACACTTAAACTGAAACAGGCTGTTTTACAGCTGATCAAAAGTTTAAGACCACACCTCCAAAAAAAACAATAAACCCCCCAAAACAGAAATCAAAGTTCCAAACATGAACTTAGTAATGAGCTTCACTGTTATTGTTGATCACTTCAGAAATTCGTTGCGGCATGCTTGATGTAAGTGTTTCCATGAGGTGAGTGGGAACATTTCTCCAAGTGGTGAAGACGGCCGCATGAAGGGCGTCTACTGTCTGGAACTGTTGTCCATTTTGTAAACTTCCCATCCATCCCCAAAGGTTCTCAATTGGATTTAGATCAGGGGAACACGCAGGATGTGTCCAAAAAGAGTGATGTTATTCTCCTGGAAGAAGTCCCTTGTTCTGCAGCATTGTGTACTGTAGCGTTGTCCTGTTGATAAACCCAGTCGTTACCACACAGACGAGGGCCCACAGTCATGAGGGATGCTCTCTGCAACATCTGGACATAGACAGCGGCCGTTTGACGCCCCGGCACCTTCTGAAGCTCCCTTGTTCCACTGAAGGAAAAAGCCCCCAGACCATTATGGCGCCCCCTCCACTGTGGGGCTCAGAAAACACCTCAGGTGGGATCTGCTTGTCATGCCGGTAACGTTGGAAACCATCAGGACCATCAAGGTTACATTTGTTCACATCTGAGAATAAAACTTTCTTCCACCTTTCAGTGTCCCATGTTTGGTGCAAATGGTCAGTTCTGTGGCGTCCAATGAGACGAGGCCTTTGAAGACATTTTTTTGTTTTTGCAGCCATTCAGCCTCAGATGCCGTCTGATGGTTATGGGGCTGCAGTCGGCACCAGTAACGGCCTTAATTTGGGTCGAGGATCGTCCAGTGTCTTGACAGCCAACTGGATCCTCCGGCTCAGTGATGGTGAAATTTTTTTGGGTCTTCCACTTGACTTTTTTGTTCCATAACCCCCAGGATCATTTAAGAAATTCCAAATGACGGTCTTACTGCGTCCCACCTCAGCAGCGATGGCGTGCTGCGACAACCC
Source organism: Etia nguti (assembly GCA_015106755.1). Classification (NCBI taxonomy): domain Eukaryota; kingdom Metazoa; phylum Chordata; class Actinopteri; order Cichliformes; family Cichlidae; genus Etia; species Etia nguti. Next base: position 97,138 of record VUQG01044531.1, read on the forward strand.
GACCACGTTCAAAAAGGGAATGTTTGCCATCAGAACGTCATGACAGTGCGACTACCAGACAGAAAATGACAATGAATCCACATTTTTGCACAGATTTGGCCTTTTAAAGGCATGTGGTCCTAAACTTGTGATCAGCTGTAAAACAGCCTGTTTCAGTTTAAGTGCTGTTTTCAATAAATTACATGCTCAAAAACATTTTTTGTCTCACTCCCATTTCTTCTTGTTGCATGATGAAACTCGACTTGGAACCCAAACATGCACATTTTTTGTTCTTAAACTTTTGATCGGGACTGTATAAGGCTTGTATGCAGTTGATCAGCCATGGAACCCATTCATGAAGTTCTCTAATCTGAAGCCCGCATGAAGTAAGGAGGTTTGTATTGATTGACACTGCAGAAAGTTGGAAATCTCTCCACACAGCGCTCAGCATCCCCTGACCCCGCTCTGTGATTTTACTTGGCCTACCATTTCATGGCTAAGTTGCTGTCATTCCCAATTGCTTAATATTACTACTAAAAGTTGACTGTGGAATATTTAGTAGCAAAGAAATTTCACCATCATGAACAAATGGAAAAAACATTTTCAGGAGTGGCCAGACTACAAAAAATTCTTCAAAAGCACATTGACAACTCATCCAGGAGGTCACAAAAGGACTCAGAACAATATCTGGGTGGCTGTAACTCAGGAGGTAGACCAGATTATCTACTTATCGATCCCTGGCTGGTGCGGTGTGCATGCCAAATATCTTTGGGCAAGATACTAACCCTAAGTTGCCCCTCAATGCATCTGCATCAGTATGAATGTGTGTGAATATTAGATAGAAAGCACTTGTGTAGAAAAAGCATAGAAAAAAGTGCTCCTGGTTTAAGTGAATAGTAAAATTCCTTCACCAAAAGTCAAACATGTGGCCTCCTCCATTCCCAGAGAATGGACTAATGTTTAATGAAGAGTGGATGCCTCACAGTGACATGGCCCTGTCTCAACATTTTCAAGATATGTTGCTGTTTTGTTTTTTTCTTGAAATGGTACATTTCAAGAAAAAAATGCTCTGTTTAAACATCTGATGTTTTCTGTGTTTTATCCTGAGTGAAATATGGTTGTGAGATTTGAAAATCAATTGCATTCTGTTTTATGCATATTTACAGCATCCAAACATTTTTGAAATCGGAGTTATAATTTATTCACACAATGCTTCTACATTTTGGCTTAGTTTTTGATGAATAAACAAATAGCAAAATACAACATGGGTTTGTTATTCATGTCAGGTTGTATTCCCTTAATTTTAAAACCTGGTAAGGACTAGACAGTTCTTTATTATATCCTTACAACTTACAGAGGGTGTACTTTCTTTTTTCTATCTCTTCATCACAAATTTCCCTTTCAATTCCATTTTTTTTTAATTATGGCTCCAAACAGCACTTCAGTGTGAATAAAGGAAGTTGCAGTACAATGAATCTTAAGCTCTACAGAAGTCACCAAACGCTAAGCTTTAGTGAAGCCTTAAAAACCCTTGTTCATGTCAACTCTACTACTCAGGCAGAACAAAGCGGCATCCTCAAGCCTCTTTAAAACATAATTGACTTCTGTGATGTCACTAAGCCTGAAACTGAAGGATCTTGAACAATGATGGTGGAAACACTCAGAGTCCAGAGCGCTCTTGCTAATTCCCTTGATTGAGAGCAATTAAAAAGGGTAATTATCCAATGAGCTCGTGAAATGACCTTTTAATCTGCTTCTTGATTGTGCTGAAATGGATGAAAACAGACACAGCTGCATAGTAGACTGATAGCTTGGGTGGATTACAAAAATCAAAAGTTAAAGAAATGAACTAAAAATTTCTAGAGCTATACAAAACAAATCTGTGGATCAACAGAAATCCAAAAAGAAAAAAGAACCATTGAAAGTATTATATATATACTACATACTTACCGGGCAGAAGTTTTAGAATACCTTAATGTTTCCAGTTATTTATTACAATTCAAGTCATTCGAATCCAATAAATAGCTTGAAATGGTACAAAGGTGAGTGGTGAACTCCCAGAGGTTAAAAAAAAAGGTAAGGTTACCCAAAACTGAAAAACATTATACATAATTATTCAAAAAGGCCAGGGAATTCAAAATTCAAAGGTTCCAACTGGTTCTGCCCAGCCTCCTTCTGATTTAAGCTCCCCATGAGCAGAGTTATGAGCAAACACAGCACCCACTGGTCCTGCTCTTCAAAAGGTACTATGTACAACCTGTCCCTAGGCCTGCTCCCAAACATGCAAGAACCAGCAGAACCAACAGAATCTGGATTCACTGTGTACTCGAGTACACACTGCTGAATGAGTCAAGACAAAGGGGCTGTACAGTGAGGCCAGAGCTGTGTGTTTGCTGTGGCAGATTCATACATAGACATTTGTTATAGTCTCACACACATTTGGCCCTCTAATGCGAACACATTGCCCCTTTAGAGGAGCATGTTGCAATAATGTGACAGCAGCAAATGCCTGCATGCTGTTATTTGGAGACAACTTGACTGGCTACAGTCTATGCTGCTGGCTATGGACAACAGTTTAGAAAACAAGGCTCTGAATTACAAGATTAATGTGACTGATGTTAAACGGGGAATACAATGAGAAATATAATTTCTTCCTACACAGAGATTAGCCATGATTTACACTCGAAGAATGCTGCAGTCTGCACAATTATTTCCCTGATACCAGAGATAAGTCAAGATTCTAATGCAACAACAACAATAGTATCATTGCAGTTTTAATTGGAAAACAAACAAACAAACAAACAAGCAATTGAGTTGCTGATTAATCTCAACTTACATGAAACATTTTAAAGAACATAACCCTAACCCCCATCAACACTGCTACTGTTGTAATCAGCATCTAGCTAGCGCTCCAGAAAAGGAAAGAGTAAAATTTCTACACGACATAATGTTTCTACAATATTTCAGTAGGTTTGAGGATTGTTGAAAAACTAAAACTGTTAGCACTTTCTATTACAGCTCAGTAATAAAGAGGTTATAGTAGGGAAACAATGCAGACACGAGAACGTAATAGTACCGTAATTTCTATGTTATTACTATGCAATTAGCAAAGTAATAACCACTTAATACCCATTAATATCATGGTAGCAATAGTGGTTACACATGACCAATATTACCCTGAAATTTATGTAATAGAATAATAAGAACCTAAAAACTGGGGGTAATAATATGAACATACAGCTCCATAATAAAGTGGTAATAGTAGGGTAACAAGGAAGAAACAAGAACATAATAATGTGTTAATTTCTAAGTTATTACCACTCAAATACCCGTGGTAGTTAGCAGTAATAACTACCACGGGTATTTGTAATAAGCAGTAAAGAGAGCTGCAAAATGCAAAACTGGCTGTTTTTATTTAATAACATATTAATAACCAGATAATAACGACTATCGGGAAACACCTGTGCACAGTTTCTGTGTAATAAGCAGCAATTTAATACCACGGTTGTGATAGCTGATTAAAACAAGCATCATGAAGTCTGTAATGAACTGGAAATGTAATGAACATGGCTGTGGTTAGTTTTGGGTTACATCAAGTGTAGCAGAGTTAATTTACATTTATGCTGACGACACTTAGATTAATTCACTGAATTTGTTATACCAACTGTATAACTACTCTAGTATAAAGACAATATACAGCATACTGTTACCGTAAGAAATGAAACATCTGCTTTCATCTTGTTGAATTCAGTTATGTAATTCTGCAAAGAACAGCAGGTCAGCTGATCACAGCTTGTACACTAAGAAAATCTACTGAAGCTCACAATAGAAATTATTGTGAGCTGTTAGTATTTTCCCCACGCTGAGCCACTACAACAGATCTTAGGATTTTCCCCACTTGCTGAATCTGACTTTAATACGCAAGAGGATTAGGGCCACTAGAAAAAAAAAAAAGTGGGCAGGTCTTTTTTTTTCTTTTCCAGAATTCTGAGAAAAAAAGTCAGAATTTTGACTCTGGCTCTCTTCCACAGCGTGTCTTTATCCTGTCTTTCTATCCTCATCCCCAACCTGTTGCAGCAGATGGCTGCCCCTTCCTGAGCAGAAGGCTTTTTTCTGTTAAAAGGGAGTTTTTCCTTTCTACTGTCGCCACATGCCTGCTCATATGACTGTTGTGATTTTCTCTGTATTATTGAAGGTCTTTATCTTACAATATAAAATGCCTTTAGGCAACTGTTGTTGTATTTTGGTGCTACATAAACACGACTGAATTGAATTTAAATTGAATTGATATTGAATGTTCAGATTCAAAGCAAAGAGATAAATAGTGTGAGATTAATATATATAGAAGGCAATACACTGTACGATACACTGTTTTGTAAACCTTATAAGCTTTATGGATATAGAATCAAGTTTTCTATCACTTTCATGTGTTCAGTAATCATATTTCAAACAATAATACCAGTATAAAATATATTATGCAACTTGTATGTTTGAAATTTAAACATCAACAGGTGCTATGTGCAAAAAATGCCAAAACAACCCGTACTCGGGTGGAGTTGATGCCAAAGAGATCGATTTAGGTTTCATCTGACCACAGCACTTTCTCCCATGTGCTCACTGGCAGACTTCAGACTTCAGGCCTGTACATGTAGACCTGGTAAGTACTGTGGAGAACCAATTCCAACAGTCTTAGAGAAGCCCATAAAGAGCCTGGGACGGTGGTATAATGCAGACCTCAATGATACGTGGCAACTATCATTGAGTATCTATCATTGGCAACTATCATTGGTGGGGTGACTGTTGCTCAGGCGATAGAGCAGGTCATCTACCGATCGGAAGTTTGGTGGTTCGATTCCTGGCTTCCCCTAGTCTGCATGCCAAATATCCTTGGGCAAGATACTAACCCCAAATTGCTCTCCAATGCGTCCATCGGAGTATGAATGTGTGTGTGAATGTTACTTAGAAAGCACTTACAAAATGTGCTTGTGCGAATGGGTGTGAATGGGTGAATGCACAAGTTGTGTAA
>VUQG01044532.1:0-14607 GCA_015106755.1 Etia nguti
CTGTCTCACTGTATATATTCTCACTTGGTGCCACATTGTAAATAAACCCTCACCTTCTCTCTAAACTTCAGAGTCCTGTGAGTGAGTCCTCTGCCTAATAACCTGTGACACATTCCAACTATAAAAGGGTCAATGAAGACAACATTTGAATTTTTAAAGCTGCTATTCATTTTTATGGTGTGTTGATTGATTAAAAACACCAACTTATACAGCAAGTAGCATGCAGAATGCATTCCTCTCTAAAAGCTGTTTGTGTTTTTTTTTTACTGTGGTTCAAAGTGTGATTAATTCAATATTTTTTTTCCTAGTAAACTTACTGTTTAAGTATTCTATACTTAATTAGTACAAATAAACAGCATCAAAATGTATTTTCTTTTTTTTTCTGGAACAATTTAAAATTAATAAACATTTGATAAAATGGTCCTCCTTTACTAATATGTGCATGAGTAATCCACCGGGATGGCAAGCTCTTTAATTGAAATTACATTTTTTAAGCTAAAATGTAATTATTGTGATCTATGAATTTTCAAATGTAATGTTTGGGAAGAAAATTTTTTTATAGCGCATTATCATTTTTATTTTTTTAAGATATTAATTTACAGTCAATTACTTTCATTTCTGACCAGAAAATATTGTTTTACTTGTTGAATGTTATGATTAATTTCTGACTTCTCAATAAAGGCCAGTGTGTTGCCTTAAATTTGTGAATAAAAATGTAATTTCAGTTCAGTAAATTCAGTCATTTGTTGTTTCAAAGACATTTTTGACAGATTTCTAAAATATTTGTGTTTTTTTGTTTTTATGACAGATGGTCTAATAATGTGGTCTTATACATTTGTTGTTAATATCTGTACATTAATAAGTTTCTGTGTAGAGCAGAGAACAAAGTTATGATGTTGCAAGAGAAAAGCCTGCACCTCCAAAAAAGCAACAGTAAGTCCTTCTGAAGAAATAACAGTGAAGGAACTAGAAAAGGCTGAAGTTCTAGATATTGTTTCCCCTCAGACGCTTACTATACACAATAAATATTTTATCTGTATTTAAATGTAATTCCTTACATTTTGTGGCTTATGGTGTTTATTTATTTGTTTTATTATTATTTTTTATTAGTAATAGTATTCATTTTAAAGACACGTGTTTAAATTTTCCATGACAGGACTTTTCCTTGTCCTGTTCCTTCCTTTCTTATTCTTTCTTTTTTGGTTTCTTCTGGTTAGCAGTGTTTCTATTCTCTTCTGGTATGTTTTGTTTCTGAATTCAGTAAGCAAGTGAAAGTATTGTAAATTTTTAATGAAGACAAAAAATATATTTTTTCCCCAACACCACTCAGGATTTAAAAACAACACAGCACAATAACTGCCTTGGTTAAAGTAGTAAATTAGATTTAAATCACATGAGGTAATGGACTGTAAAATTACTGTGTTGCTTTTTTAGGACTCTTACTCATCATCATATTTATAAATAATCTTTGTTATAATTTATCAAATGCTTTGTTGTTTTTTTATGCAGATGACAATTATCTATTATACTTCCTCTTTTCCACTTCTCTGTTTTGGCTTTTGATGTAGTTCAGTCCAATTTAACTCAACTGGAGTTCACATGACTAATAAATAGAAATTTAATATTACTGTACTGCCAAAGCTAAAAAGACTCTTTTAGTGAAACAGGTCACAATTCTGAAATACCCTTTTAAACACATGTAAATATTGGCCTTTAATGCTTACTTACCCTACCATTGGCAGTCAGGATAACTGGTCCCATCAAGTTGTTAAGTTAACGCAGTGTTCACCCTGTGCGTCCACATGAAATGAGTGGCTTTGGAAGCATTTATCAAATCGAAAACGGGGTATTCCATTATTCATAGTCTTCCAATGAAGATGATCCCGAGAACTACAACAGAAACATTAGAAAACTGTAATTAAAAATCTATCATGAACATAGAACACATGACTGTAAAATGCAACACTGTTGTAAAAAAGTCAAAAGATGATTGTTAGTCATTAACATCTGATGATTTATAATAATAATGTATACTTTATTGATCCCCGTGGGGAAATTCCTCTCTGCATTTAACCCATTCACTCAGTGAAGCAGTGGGCTGCCATTGGGCGCCCGGGGAGCAGTGTGTAGGGACGGTACTTTGCCCAGGGGTACCTCAGGGTAGCTGTTCAGGGGAATCGAACCCCCGACTTTCCGATCATGGGGCCACCACTCTAACTACTGAGCTATCCCTGCCCCAATTTAGTGCACAAAGCGGTAAAGTAAACATTTTTATTCCAGTTAATTATGCTGGCGTTTATTTCTAAGGTGGTGGTTGCACATTAGAGCCCTGTCATACCTGCTGATCTCTAATCTGTTTGCAGTATAACTTGCCATGATGATTTACCCCATTAAGAAGTAAACCACTGTCACAGTACAGAAAACCCAGGGTTAATCCTGTAGGGATTTTTAAAGCTGGCAGCTAACAGGCCAGAATGGCAAGGAGGTTTCCTATGACAAAGAAGACAAGCTGGGTAAAAGGTTCAGAACAGTTAAGTTTCAAAGATAATTATTTTAAGATAGTCCAAGTAACTCTGCTACACTAAGTAGGGAAATATTCTGGCACTTAGTGGATAGGTGAGCCCAAGTTAAAGTGCTAATGTGAAACAAGTGCACCAGCCAGAGCCTGAGGAAGCCACACCCACTCTGAGAGGAAATAAGCAGAGTAAGATTCAAGATTCACGTGCATAGTTATACAAGTACAACACGCAGTGAAATGTGACCTGATACTCTCCTCAACTGTGCAAAAAGAGAGAGAACATTATATACAGTGAGTGAATATATACAAGAGGACATTATGTGCAGTAAATGAGTGAGTTACATTATATAAATAAAATAAAACAATCTGGAAATTTACTGTTCGAAATCTGAGAATGTACTTTGTGTGTATGGGGTGTTAAAGTGTCTTGTGCCATAGTGAAGCCAGAAGGATCAGGCATAGAGTAAATACTTAGCCATACACTCATACACAATACAGGGACTTAGACTGGGAGGAGAAGAAGAGAGATAGCAGGAAGACAGGGGACCATGACCATTATTGGTCGTAATTTATCATTTCAGTCTACCGAAGAAACACTTTAGTTTGCAACCTTTATCTCCCTTACTGGGATAATGTGATGTGCTCTTTATGAATGGGTCTGACAAATGCCTATAAAAGTTGAGTACTATATACCACTATGCCTTATATTTTATTACTTGCTGTGGAAGGTGTGTACTTTACTTTTCTATGTATTCTGTTATTAAGCAGCCATTGCCTCCTTGGGTTATTTCTATTTGTACATGTATAAAAAATTACAGTAAGTATGCTGTTCACTCTCATAATGTTACAAATATCTGTCCTTATATTCACAGCAAGAAAAAAAAAAAGAAAAAGAATTCTGCCCCTTGATCCTGGAATAAACAACAGAAGGACATAAAAATTGTCAGAACACTGTGGAAGAATTTAAGTCAAATAATATTCTTGGTCACATACGTTGCATACGTTCTGGATACTGTGTTCACTTCTTTGAAGTGAGTGACACTACAAATCATCTAAGATGTCTGTTAAAATAGAAAGTTTTGAAACATATGAAGCATGTTTTGCATAATATTGGGCCTCATAAAAGTAGCTAATTTGGCTTACTGGGCATTACAGTTTGACGACTGTTTGTTCAGTAATTACCAGACGCATCTTCCTTTTGGACCAAACCATCTTTAACAGTTTTGGAGGTGGGGTGTTTCCTACACTCTGTAAGTGCTGTCACAGCTGTAAAACTGGAACAGATAAACAAAAGAAGTTTTAGTGTAAGTGGTGAGTGTCTTTTATATGTATTGAGTGCATTTTGTTTACAGCAGTAACATCAGCCAAACAGTTAAGTTGTCACAAAGTTTACACTTTTTGAACATTTTTGTTTAAAAAGTATAAACAGAATCTAATTTCTCCTGTAATTTATGACCGATTTATATTTGTTTCTTATATTGTGATGATTAGTCTTAGTAAGTAAGGTTAAATAAATACCCAAGATGGAATGACCTACTGAAGAGCACAAATGACCGACTCTGACCTTGTGGGGATGTTTAATGCCTTTTAATTCATAATTAGAGAGAGGGGATAACAAGACAAATATCATAAGCTGGATTCACAGCTCAACCACTGCTAAATATTTGAGGTGGTTTAGATTGTAAATCCACCAAGTTACCATGACGTCCCCAAGCTGATCAAAAGTAAGCAAGAACAGATGAGTCCTTTTTACAGGGTGATTAAGCTAATGTGGCTTTAATTGACAGAGCTGAGCTCCAACTATTAAAGCTTTCTTTTTTGCAAATTTTAAAGGTAGAGATAGAGTAGTCAAATTTTATTATGAGGTTCTGATTAGATACCAATATGTTCTTACGTAATCAGACGGGTTGAATATTCTTAATTTATTAAAAATATATAAAAATAATATATGTCTCTTCTGTCAGATTGGACACAAAATCAAATGCGTGCATTAAGTAAATTCAGATATAAAGGCTTGATCACAAGGACGGGTAATTAACAGGCAGAGTGTAGATTCTGCAAGTGTGAAATAAGTGCACACCATGCAAATCATGTTCAGCAAGTAAACATTTTCAAACAGTGAAAGAATGTGGCACTATGTTCATCAGCAGACTCATCATCAAGACAGAACACTGAGCTGAAGGTCACACATTCATTCTTTCTTTTGATTATTTCCACAAATTGATTTTTATCTTATAGCAACAAAGACATGTAGATACAGCAGACCAAGTGCACAACATTAATTGGCTGGTCCTTATATGTTCAAAGAGGTGGGGATTGAAATTTCAGTAAAACGTAATCTCATCAGCCTCACCAAAAGTACACAACCTTTTACTATGAAAGGCTCTGGTAAACTGCCTGTGAACTACATGCTCAGCACTAAACTGCAAACAGACACTGTAGGACATTATCATCAGCCACTGGAGACCAAGTTAGGCGAGTTTGAGGTTTGGCCACTTGATGATTGTCCCAACACAGGCAGCTCCAGCCAGTCCCTGTCTGCTAGGTCTCCTCTTCTCTCAGTGGAGCCTCTGGTATTTGTCTGTCTGCTGTTTATGAATGCAGATGTTAATCAAGCTTGCCAGCACTGACTGATAACATTACCGTCATATACACCAACATGGCTACTGCCAAAATTCTAACGCTGAGGTTTCAAAATGTCAAGTCAAAAACGAATGGCTGAATCATGTTGCTATGTCAGTCTTTTGTGCACAGTCCACTTTGTCAGCCAAAAGTTTCTGGGATTACTGCTCTGAAAAGTAGCCCTTGAATTAGTGATAAACCAGTTATGTATGCAGGCCTTTTAGGCCTAAAAGCTGATATTAGTAAATGTACAGTATGGACTTGAATAAAATGATACAGATTATGGTGACAGCAAAGCATACATGGCCATTCCTTTAAAGAAATGAGGCAGATATGTAGGGCAGTTTTGGTTTTTTGGGTTTTTTTCCCCACAGTAAAGCTCAATGTAGATAGTGCAGTGCAGTAGAAATAACCTGTTGATTACACAAGCCCAGAGGCCCAAAGCAATAATAAGATAAACATCAGCTGAAACAGAGAGGACAAGGCAAACAGGAGACAGACACGAGGGAAACACTGAGGAAAGAAGGGCATAAAAAGGCACACAGCAGACTATTGTCAGGGGCTGGGTCTGTGACCCAGCATTTTGAGTTTATTTTGTATGTTCTTGTGTTGTTATTATTAGTCAGGATTTAGTTGAGTTTTAGTCTAGTTAATGTTTCTCCTATGTCTCCTTGTTTATGAGTCTTTTCTGTTTGTCATGTGTTATCTCCTCATCTATGTAGTTTCCCCTTGCGACTCTCTCCTCTGTGTCCCTCTCCCTTTCTCTGTCTCTTGTGTCAAGCTTGCGTGTCCCATAGTGATGTGTCATGCGCACAGTAGTGAATCAGAAGAGCAAACTCCCACCGAGTGAGAGCCGGCTTCCCACTTTTTTTAACGAGGTTTGTTGTCTTGCCACAGTATTTAACTGTCTTCCCACATACATCGCACACAGCGTAATTTCTATGTTGAACGTAAGCACCGTTATGATCTGTGAACAAAGTCAAGATTGCGTGTTTTGTGATCTAATGTTTTGTACCTCTGGTTTCTCATTGGCTCACACTCTTGCAGAGCCGTAGCACCCACATGAATGAGAGGCTAAAGGAAATTGTAGTTCTATTAACAGTGCATTGCCGACTATCCCGCTAATTGCAGAGTTTACTTTTTTCTGTATGTCATATTTACAATTAAAAACTAATTTAATCAAATTAGATATTGATATTTTTAGATAGGACTTGATCCTGCAACATGAAATGCTGGTACTGGAAGTATTGATTTTTCAGGCTCGCTCCTTACATCACTACCCCTCAGTCAGTGAGTGAGACGGTAGACAGCAGTGAGGAGGAGAGTGCAAGTGCATTGCAAAAACTCATAAATGGGAATGACACCCGTAAACGAAGCAGCATCTGGCTGCGGTTTAAAGAAGAAGCAGATACTAACTAAGAGGAGAAACCGCATCAGCCCATCCAAGCTGAGGCATTTGGTTTTTCTGAATGTCAACCTGCACTGAGGACAGACTGTTTGGCTACTGAGTTTGGTTCTGTTTCTGTTCTGTGGATTTGTTTGCAGTGTTTTGTTTTCGTGTTAAATTAAAATTTAAAGTTTGATTAAAACATTAAACAAAAGTAAGAATGCCTGCTTTTGTAACAGAACAAATACACAAAGATAGGCAATTATAAGGCTTCTCATAAAAACACTAAATGCCACAATGTCTTAAAATTCCATGAAAAAATTGTCTTCATTTCCTGTAAAGTCAGCAGACAACCGACCTACGAGAAGGACTATTACTTCAGTTTTAATTACCTTAAATAAAAAAATAGAACTAAATTTACACCCACTTCTCTGAGGAAAAAGTGTGCATTTACACTTAATCCTGACTATAAAGAAGACTAAGGAGGATATTTACTGAGGATTTGTGATGCTGTTATCGGCTGTTACCAGTAAAATTGCCTTTGTCGAGAACTGCACCAAGGTGTTGAAAACACCTTCGCTTTTAATTAAGACTCATAAAGGATTTTTATTTTAAACCATTAGAGACATAAAGTTATTGAAAATGGAATAAATATTCACAAAAACACTGTCAGCACCTAATTTATGTAACACTGACCACTGCAGCAGCTCCCTCTGTTCAATCACAAGGTGAGAAACTCAGAATAGTTGGTTGAACTGCTGAAAAGAGAGAAATCAAAAGTTATTTTAATCTTACTGAAACTCTCCACTCAACACCGCAATAAGGAAAAAAAAATAACAACCTGTTATTTTTCACACAGTTTTACCTTGCTGCCTGCCACCCGCTTATTCTTTTCTGACACCTGACTTTTCCCTTTGCTCACAGTAGCTTCAGTCTACCACAATATGATTGAGGTAGCCAGTATTATAGTTAAGTTTGGACAGTGACCAATGTTTTTGTAAATTCGCCCCTGTCCACCACCACAGTGGCTTTTAAATCAAACAGCCAAGGCTATAGTGCACACTTTTGATTTTAAATCAAGGGGGTTTACAAAAGTATTTCATTAACTGTTTAGGAATTCGTGCAAAGTGAGAGACTCCATAAGCATATGAATAAACACCGTTTTTAATAGGTGCGTGAACATGTTTGCTGTTAGTGATTGTCAGAGGAAAACTATTATTCATTAAACCACAGCACTTGGTGATGTCATCAGCTACAGTGCCTTTTTGTCGACAGTAACATGACCTGATCAACAAGCTAGAAAAATGTACCTGAGTCATCATCTCAACTGCTCCAACACTGATTATACAGATTTTACAAGAGGCTGGAGCCAGCTTCATAGGGAGTGAATCATTCATAACACAACTAAAACTGAAGCTGTCTGCATGCTGCATTTGGCAGATATTTCTCAATTTTAGCTACAGGTTTAGACAGCAACTACCCCTACTGCGCCTAGCAGCAACAGAAAGAGCCATGGGCTCGTGTAAAGGGTGAGCGTGCAACCAAATGCCACAGCAATGGAGCCAATCAAATTAATCTGAACTCAAAGTGTGTTTCACTGGAGGTTTAACCCTCATTCTGCCAACATGTTTTACATAAGTGGGCCACTGAAGAGGTCCCTGGGGACCCAAAGAATTATTTAATGTAAGAAACAAATGCACATGATTTCCAAAGGCTATTTTTTTTTTTAAGTAATGGCCATAGAATCCACATTTTGAAATACATGGCTGAATATAAAGTGTTACATACAAAACTTGAGTGCTCAATGTGTCCTCTTTCAGACACATGGCATATGTCTATACCACAGTCAAACTCGTCCCAGGCTTTTGCAGGCATGTCTGGAGTCACTGCAGTTGTGTTACCTAACGGCAACCATGTGAAGCTCAGGAATCCCCTACGTGTTTTGATATTTTTTGGTGGACATCTGCAAAATTAAAGCACTTTGAAATTGGATGATTCTTTTTGATAGTAAAACAATAATAGAAAAACATATTTGTAATGAATTTCATTTAATGTAAAAAAAAAAAAAATACTATTAATTTCCATATTTTGTAAAATGAAAATCTACACATTTATTCAATACAAGTTGTAGCCGTAATATCCTCCTAGATGTTCCCCACCACCCTCACACACTTCTCTGACATGTCTGACCTCCTCATCCAGTACCACAGTTTCCCTTTCATCCTATCCTGTCCTATCCTGCTTTCTCTAGATCCACAAGGAACCAACTTCTTCTGACCGTCTCTATACTTTTCCATTAACACTCTCAAAGAGATTTGCCCAGATCACCAAGCCTGTGTCTCCTTGGGGACAGGAATGTCCTATAATGAGAGTATTGATGGTTGGTTTAGTGATTTGTGCAAGACAAATTCTCAGGTTTTGGAAATAATCTCAAATTTAGACCCTGAAAATGTGGACTGAAGAGTTGACGAACACTTGCCTCTAAGAAAACGTTGGGAAGGCTTAATTGTAAAAATGAGAGGGATAAGAAGCGATGGGACAGTTTTTGTGAATTCATATCTAAAGACAAAGTGAAAACATGACTCCCACTGCTTCATGGTATGGCTCATCAACTTTATCTCTTTGCAGTTACTACAGCTCAGCACATCACCCATGCTCTTGTGAAAAATCAGTACACTTCTCCATGCCTCAGGCATCCTCTCACTGTGTGACACATCAACACACACACACACACACACATACATATCTATCAGTAGACCATTTTAGACCACCCGCAGGGGAATTCCCCTCTCACCCCTGCGGTCTATCCTTCAAGTTCGGGTCCTCTACCAGAGGCCTGGGAGCTTGAGGGTCCTGACGACGTGAAGACTCCAGCGACACTTAAAGTACGATACTTTAAGTGTCACTGGAGTCTTCACATCATGAGATCTTTGTCTTCTCCATGCATGTTCGAAGTAGGAGAAATTGTGCCAGAAAAATTTATAGCATTGAGGGTCCTGCTCAGTATCTTTGCTTTTCCTGTGACCCAGGTCATGCTGCTCTGTGTTGCTTGTGCTCCTCACACCTGAGGGTGGCGTTGTTCGTTCTCTGTGTTGTTTGTGCTTGTGTACAAGCACAAACAACACAGAGTGGTGTTTGTGGGGAATGCTAGAAGACTGAATGAGGCCGGCTATAAATTGGGAACTGTCCAGACTGGCAGCCCCACCTACTTCCTGATTCCAAACGAGCTGTGCATTTAGCCCTGTGTCTTGTGGTGTGCTGTGTGAACAAGTTTGTGATGAGAAGAGCTTGGCTGTGTTATATGTATTGTAAATAGTATAAATAGACCTTTTGTTTTTGTTAATCTGGTAGCTGTAGGGGTGGGAAGCTGTTTTCTTTTAAAACCTTTTTCTCCTGTTTAGGTTAGGGAGACAGGTAAGAGGCCTTTCTTTTGGGTTACTTGTCATAGGTAAGTCAGTTCTGTTTCATTTCTAGAGTGTTTTGTTTGTTGTTTTGGCCATGCTTGCTGGTGCTTGCTACCTTTTGAGATTAATAAAATGCCTGGTTGTTGTGAAACCGTAATCCTGTGGCAGCGTTGGTTTTTCCTTAGGAGCAGGGATCGTGGGCATTTTCTTTCCATTTTAAAAAAAAATTTTTTGTGTTGCACTCCAGTTTCCCCTAGGCCAGGATGTGACACTGGGACTATGCACTTCTGGACAGAGATCTCAGATGTTGTTCCTGGGATCTACCGGAGCCACTCAACTAGCTTGGGGGTCACTGCACCTAGTGCTCCGATTACCACTGGGACCACTGTTACCTTCACCCTCCACATCTTCTTGAGCTCTTCTGAGCCCTTGGTACTTCTCCAGCTTCTCATGTTCCTGATATTGCTGTCATTCGGTATCGCTACGTCTTATCATTACGGCTGTCTTCCTCTGCTTGTCCATGGGACTTTCAGGCCAGATGTTCCTGTTCTTTCTAGGGTTTCTACTGCCTAAGGTATTCACTAATCATGCCTTCGGTTGTGGCCATTTTCTTGATGTACTCATCGATGTTTGTTGTCTAATCCTGGACTGTGGTTCTAAAACTCACTAGTCCCCGGCCTCCTTCCTTCCGCTTAGGTGGGTGAAACCCTCCAAGCATGGTCAGGAGCTTCTATCTCCTCCTTTGGCCAGCTTATTATCCCAGCAGGGTACCTGATCACGGGCAGGGCGTAGGTATTGATAACCCGGATCTTGAGAGCGAGAGAGAGAGAGAGAGAGAGAGAGAGAGCTCGATCTTAAAACACATACTAAGATCAAGTCATAAAAAAAATGCTGTAAAACTGTGAAAAAAGAAAGAAAACACCCACACAAAGATTTATGTGTGGTAGTCTGTGTGTGTGTGGCAGGAAGTATTATGTGACAGGGCGTAAGGTGATGGTGGTGGTATGGGATTAGTAAATGACCCTGTATCACTCTTGCTGGCACAACGGAGAAAAAAACCCCAAGCTTTTACCCTGACTTTCAACACACACCTGCACCAGGAGAGACAGTCACTGTGTGTGTGTAGGTGTGTGTCTGTGAGTGTCCTGTAGGGCTACCTGGGGGAATAATGGAATTTCTGCCTTTGTGTCTATGGAGAAAAAGACCAATGGTATGGATTTGTCCTGTAATGGCATTGCTGCCGCACTGCTTCGTGGTTGAAAAATAGCTGTGTGTCTGTCAATGTGTGCTTGGCCAAGGACTTGAGAGAATATACCACACAATCTGTATTCTATGTGTTTGACTCCAAATATGTTTACTTTTATGAATGTCTTAGAAAGGACCAAATCATTCAATCAGCCATCATCATCAGGCATTGATCTTAGGCTTTTAGAGATGCGCTGCACATGTGCACAACACAAAAATGCAATCTTCCTAGAGTTGATAGCATCTGCCTGTATTTTCATGCTACTCCGTTTTCATATTTGGAAAATAGGTAAGTATTAGTACTTTATTGATGTGGCTACTTGATTTTTTTTTTAAGCCATTGTGAATGTTAATTTTAAAGTGAATATGCTATCTGCTTTTTGCACAAAATTATCGAATTTGCAGCTTCGGTTAAGTCTAGTTTCAAGTCATGATTTAAACTTGTATAAACCTGGTGTTAATTTTGTTGACCTTTAATATTGGTCCTAATGCAGTTATTGGACACATTTGATGTTATCGAGAAAGTTAGCAAGTTTGCAGTGCATGCTTGCTGAGTGATAAGACTATTATATTCTAATTCGTTAATATGTGTATGGTATGTTAAGTCTATTTAGGTAATGTGGTTATTTAATAGGTTAAATTATGTGCATTGTTTGCTGCACATATTGAAGCTCAAAAGAAAATGTCTAATGTAAGTAGATTCTTAGATATGGAGAAAAAATGGGAAGCGGTTTACTCGTTCATTTCTGCTGGCTCCTACCCTTCAGGATATAACAGGGCTCAGAGGCAAAACCTCAGAAGATTTGCCTCAAAATTCAGACTAAAGGGTCAGTAATTTATTGTTAATACTAACAACTCATATATTTAGTTAAATTCATTTATAAATATTTTTTTCTGTGGATGGAGAACTCTTTTTTTTTTTGGAACCAGAAGATTTGTAAAAATCAAGGACGATGCCAGGAGGATCTTTCATGAGTTTCATATATGTCCATTTGGAGGACACATTGGCATAAACAAAACGCTAAATGGAGTGTGTTCCAGATTTTACTGGTTTAGTATGATAGTTGAAATTAGAAAATGGGTATGTATTAACTGTAATGTAGTTAAATAGTGTTTAAAATAAGCAAAATTTTTTGATAGCAGTTAAAAGACAAACTTTACACAGGCAAAATATAAATATGTTTAATTAGTTAGATTACATTAATAACCTGTAGGCCTGGTAGAGATTTGAGGACACATATATATAAAGTACTGTTACTAGATTGATTGTTCATTAGAGAATATGTCATTAAGTAATTTTTTATAAATAAGAACGTTGAACATTTATGTGAACTCCATAAATATTTTACCTTAAAGATTCTGGAATGTGACCTGTGTCAAAAAGTTGGGAAACCACTGACAGCTGTGCAACCGTTGCAGTGTATTAAGGTAAATATTATGCCCATTTTACCCATCAAAGTATGCTTCTAGCTCATATTCATAAAGGCAGGAGGGTTTGCCACTTAATTTTACCCGTCAAATAGAAATGTTAATGTGTACATTATACAAATTATTCTTTTGTCCTGGATAGGTGTCTGATGTATGGGAACTAATTAATATCAGTCTTACTGGACCTCTTCCAAAATCTTCCAGCGGCTTCCAGTACATTCTCACTGCAACCGACTACTTTTCCAAATGGATCGAGGCTTTTCCATTAAAAAGTAAATCTGCATCTGAGGTAGCCCCGCACTTGTGCTCCATTATATAAAGACTAGAGATGGCATGATACCGATATCATAAATTTGGATATCTGCCTATACCAATATGAAGCCGATACAGTCTTTTATAATCAATAGAACAGGTTTTTTTTTATGTCTTGCGGCATTTTGTATAAGTTCATACTCAAGTTATTAAAAAACAAAACACTAAAGCTATTCTATTATACTCGTATGCAAAAAATACACTGCACCCAAAATATTTCACAGTTCATCAATACTGATCTTTTTATTTAAAATTTTAGCAGAACTTTAAATCTAAGTATTTAAAGTAATATTCAAAAATTAATTTAAAATGCAATTTTATGCAGATTTCAAAAACTATTTGGTTCTGAAAAAAGAAGTGCAACATCAGCACAAAATAATGTTTATATTCAACAACTTAAAAAAAACAAAAAAACCCAAGTTGTATAATGTACCCTTTTATATTTAAAGCTTAACATAAATAGACATCCGGAGTGGAAAGCAGTGCAAATAAATGCAAACACGGCTTCATGACACTCATCTTTTATAAAGATCAGTTCTGGACTGGGATAAAAAATCAGCCCGGGCATTTTAAATAGAGACCGGCCCACCAGGTATTATAGGAAAAGCCATAAAGCCTTTGAATGAAAAGAAACGCTGTTGTGACAGTGATGTACATTGTCTTGTTGGTATATATATATATATATATATATATATGTGTGTAAGATTTCTATACATTTTACATCCGATGAAAACTTTGGTTGTAAGATTCAGATAATTATTTATTAAAGCTAGATATTTTAAATGAGAATAAGAAAAAAGTATTTCTTTGTGCTCCCCTTTCCCTGTTAATGCCCTACCCGGCCCCCCTGGCAAAACTTTGCTAGACCCGCCCCTGCACAGTTACCAGCATCCTGGTGTTATTTGTCTCTCAGAAACAGTTCATAACTTCCTTTAAACTCATTCATGTCACCTAAAAGGTAAACCTGTTTCTCCATCACCTGTTCAGCTCTGATGATTCAGTAAGGACATCTCCTGGTTTCATCTTCATGTTTCCCTCTCACCAGATATCCAAACCGATATCATGACAAGCAGCTTTTACGGCTGTGGCTCCAGCAAACATCAGCTGATACTAGAAAGTAATATTAAATAAATTCTAACAACAGCTTATCACGCTTAAACGTGCTGCTGTTGTTTAGCACGACATCCGATGGTTTCCTCTTTCTGGCGCAAAGTGGGAGATAAACAAACGAGAGAAAAGCCGATCAGCTGATCATTGATCAGTTTCATGAGTGAAGTAGCAACAGGAGAGGGAGGGGAAGAGGATGAGAGAAGAAGAGGCAGCTGTGCAGCAAAGACACAGAATAACTCCAGCTTTCTTTTTTCATTCTAGCTGAAGTACGGGACAAATCGCGTTCCTTTTCACCTCAATACGGATGTATTGTAATTGGTCCAGCGCAGAGTCGATCATGACCAATTGGCCAATCCACCAGCTTTCATTGTTTATACCATTACAGAAAAAAAAAAGAAACAACCAACCAACCAACAAAAAGAAAAACCCATAAAAACGAAAATGCCCGGTGGGCCGATGGCCAGTCCAGCTGTGATCAAGATGGATGTCAGTGGAAGCCGTTTCAATCACATTTAACCTGACACTGAATTTTGTGTAATTTCTATACAAAACTTAACACAAGTATGAAAAAAGGTGTTTTT
>VUQG01044533.1:5139-16114 GCA_015106755.1 Etia nguti
AGTTCAGTGCATTTCTTCTTCCCCCACCAACAGTGAGCAACATCAGCTGGCTAGTTGATAAACAGAGTCCATGTTTTGTTAGAGATCCAGGTTTAGCCAGTTAGCTGCTATGTTGGGTTTTAAGCAACTTGTTTCACCCATCACAACCAGTATAGCTTTTCTTCCCTTTAAATAGCGCATCCCACAATAGTACTAAATCTTGGTTTTGTGGATAAATAATGGTGCTGACTTGTGCCACATTACATTGTGCAGCTGAAAACAAGGTCCACAGTTTTCCTCTGTGCAAAGAGAGCACAGGAGAAGAAGCCAGAGGGCATCGGTGAGGCCTGCCAGTCCCCTTTAAAACAAATTTATTTAATTCAGTCATACATTTGTTTTAGCGTTGAGACTGATTAATATGATTAACAGCAGGCCTGTACAATATTGAATAAAAATACAAATAGATATAGATGGATGAAGGTACTCACTGAAGCACAGGACAGGGATCAGATGGACTCATAATTTCAAGCTGGGGAGAGTCAGGGAAAGAGGGTTATGCTTATTAACCTTTCTGAAATAGCTCATGCACTGAGTCTTTATTGATGACCCAGTTATAAAGTCAGTGATTTCTTTAGCAAGCTGAAATAAAAGGTTACGCTATTCAGTTTAATTGCTCTACAAGGTCATTTATTGACAGCCCTTAAGCTTTAACCACTATGGTGAAAAAAAGGAACCATGAAGAAGAGGAGAGGAGGAAGGTAGCCAGACATCTGATGTTGCTCTTTTTTTATAGCCCCAAACTTTCTAAAGGGCTTATGCATAACTCACAGGGTCAGTGCTGACAAAGCTTACTGAATTAGATTTCTCATTAATAAAATCAGAGGATATTCAGAGAATATTTGGGATTATTGAACAGTTTGAGGAGTATGAATTTAATGTGAATCATACTACTATATATTTTACTATGGTCATCACAGTCACCAGATCTAAACCAAGTAGAATACATAAATTGTTTTGAATGAAAAGACATAAAAAATGGGCAGTATTTAGATAGATTCAGAATAGTGCAGCAAAGGTACAAGATATTTAAAGGAAAAATAATATGCAGTGACTAGGACAGAGCATCTGTACTTCCAGGACGTTGGTGCTTCTGACCATCTCCACTGCCGTGATATTAATGAGGAGAGGTGTGTAACTGGTCCTGCTGGTGTGTAACTACTCTACCTGAGCACTCAGAGCGCTTTACACAACTTGCCTCATTCACCCTTTCTCACCTATTCATAAAAGAACTTTTTCTATGCTCAAGTGCTCTCCATCTAACATTCACACACATTCATACGCCAGTGGATGCATTGGAGTGCCACTTGTGGATAATATTTTGCCCAAGGATATTGGGAAGGCAGACTGGATATTTGAAATGCAGCTGTCGCCTTAAGTCAAGTCAGCAGTGAGCTCTTTGGTTTTTTCAGCATTCAGTGCCAAGTTGTTATCTGTGCACCAGCCCACCAGTTGGTTCACCTCTTCTCTGTAGACCCACCCATTGTCGTCTTGGATGAGGCCCATGACTGTTGTGTCATCAGCAAAATTATGATTAGTAGTAGACCTGGCACAGCAGTCATGGGTCTTTAGTGACTCCCAGTGTTCAGGGAGATGATGCTGGAGAGACTTTTTACCCACCAAAACAAACTGGGATCTGTCAGTGAGGAAGTCTAGCAGCCAGTTACACACAGGGGTCTCAAGGTCCAGGGAAACCAGTTTGTTTACCAAGTTCTGTGGAACGATGGTACTTCAGGAATTGAAATCTTGACAAACACCATCAGTACGTGTGTTTCCTTCTCCTTCAGATGTGCCAGGCTTTGATGTAGTACAGAGGAGAGGCATCTTTTGTGGAGCAATTTGGCCTGTATGCAAACTGTAGTAGGTGAAATGCAGGAGGAATGAAAGAATGTCATCCTTTACCAGTCTCTGAAAACACTTAATCATAATGGGAGTTAGTGCTACAGGGTGGTAGTCATTGAGATCAGTAACTGTGGGTTTAGAATAGAATAGAATAGAATTTTTATTGTCACTGTTACAAGAACAGTGAAACACAGTTTGGCATCTCTCCGTTGGCAGCATGTAGATTTAAATTTTGTTTGTTTTAGGATAGGAGAAGAAGATAAAAATAGACATAAGTTTTAGGGGTATCTACTCAGGGAATGTGTGTAACACACAATGACGTAAGTAGCTACCCAATAACACAGGCATTTGCATTTACACAAGAAAGATATATACAAGTTATACATACACATGTATACATACGCATACATATACACACATAGATATATGTATACATATAGATATATACACATACATACAGCTGAGACTGAAGAAGTCACTTGGATGAGTGATGAAACGTTTCTCCCACTGAAAACGCTACGTCCAGATGAACAGAATCAACTTTTGGAGATTTACTTACCTGGATGATTGAGCATGCATCAAGACGTTTAAATGAAAAACTACAAGCTTTGAATTCAGTAGAATGGTTATGGATATTAATATATTTTGTTAGCTTGAAACAGCTTTTTAACAGAAAGCGGGACTTTTGTCAAATGATTGCATTATGCTTTTGTACACTGAGGAGCTGGGAAGAAAAAAATAAAAATACAAAAAGTCAAACATCCGTCTTTTTTTTTTTTTTTACTTGCCTATCAGTTGATACGATACAGGGCAAATTTTTTCTACCATTTTAAAGCTTGTAGGCAGAGAAAGGAATTGACACTGACGGTCAATAAGAATAAAAAAGCTAAATAAAAACTCCATCTCTAAGCAGTAAAATGTGTTTTCTGCTAAATAACACCCCCTTCGCTGATAAACTCTCCATTTCTCTACTCTTTTCTACTCTTTGTCTTACTTCCAGATGCCAAGACATTGTTCAGCAGGCGGTTGCAAATCGAGGGACAACCATGAGACTCGAAATGCTGGCGTCACCTTTCATAAGTGAGCACTTTACACATTATTTAAAATGTTTGGGTCAGGGTGTAGTGCTGAAATGCTAAGACAGTAATGAATTAAGAGCTCTGCAAAACGGGAACCGGAAAACATGAACTGTATTTAGCTGTAGTACTTTGTGGGTTTTATAATATGATGAGAATAATTTATTTGTGCAATATGTGGAAAGTTACTGCAGTTAATAATAATAATACCCAACCTCCTTGTAACTAGGAAAAATCAGTGGTTGATTTAATTTTTCACATGTGGCAAGAGGTTGCAAGTTGTAGAGCCACATGTACAACACCATCAAACTCTGAATCGCAAGGCGAGTACACGGGTTGGCTGGTAGGAGGTAACCTGTCACCTGACAGTCTTGTTCTGACTCAGAATGACTGCAATCCATTGCAGACAGATTGGCAAACGTTTGCAAATAACTGCCCTGCCCTGCATTTATAAATGCAGACAGATTGCTAAAACATTACAGTCGGTGTGAGTCAGATGAACACAAGTAGGGGACTGCCAGCTGGATGCATTGTGCTTATTACTATATAAAAGCAATGTTCTTGAGCACCTATTTCATTCTCCAGTTAAGTAGCTGGCCTGCCAAAATTGCATTACTATTTGTGGGGTAATGTCTGAATTTGTGTCTAATCTATGAGGTTCTGGCTGAAATTTGAATGTAAGTAGTTAATGTGAACTTGTGTGTATATATAGACAAAACAGAATCACAACAGGCAGCAACAAAGTTAATTCCCATTTTATCACAAACAGATTGCATGTACAGCGGGTAAAATAAGTGTGGAATACATAACCAATTTTCTAACTAAGTATATTTCTAAAGGTGCTATTGACATGAAATTCACACCAGATGTTGGTAACAACCCATCCAATCCACGCATGCAAAGAAATCAAACCATAGATGTCCATAAATTAATTATGGATTCTCATTATGTCTAATAATGAGAAATGACACAGGAAAAAGAAACGCATGAAGAAAGGGAGGTGCAAAAAGGCATAGACAGTCATGGTACCAGCAGAAATCTGTCAGTAATTAGAAAGCAATGCTGCAAATTAATATCAGCTGGTTCAGTCCCAACTGATGGCTTATGTCAGCGGTCCCCAACCCCCAGGGCATGGACCGGTACCAGTCCGTGAGTCGTTTGGCACAGGGCCGCGAGAGTTGAGGCTCAGGTGTGAAATTGATGGTTGTCAGGGTTTTTATCGTATTTTTTTTTAATCGTTTTTATCGTTAACTCGGTTTCCCTGGGTCTTTTCCCGTGTGTTATGAATAAATCTTTTTTTTTTGGTACCGGTACTGGTTTTATTTTGTTGTATTTATCCGCGACACCTTAAAGGCCAGTCCGTGAAAATATTGTTGGACATAAACCAGTTCATGGCTCAAAAAAGGTTGGAGACCGCTGGCCTATGTCACACCAGAAACATCTCATGATGGGTAAAACCAGTGAGCTCTCTAAAGACCTTCACAACCTTCTGCAAAACATACTGATGGCATTGGTTACAGAAGATTTTCTAAACTAGTGAAAGTTCCAGTGAGCACTGTTGGGGCCATAATCCGAAAGTGGAAAGATCCTCATTTCACCATAAACTGGCCACAACCAGGTGGCCAACCAAGATTTCAGACAGAGTGAAAAGAATTATCAGAAAAGTTGTCTTAGAGCTGAGGAGCACCTGTGGAGAGCTACGGAGAGACCTGGAGTCATCATGTACAATTGTTTCAAAGAGAATGATAAGTAATGCACTCGACGACCATGGCCTGTTTGCACGCTCACAATGCACGACTCCATTGCTGAAGAAAAAGCATGTTGAAGTAGGGCTGTGCGATATGACCAAAATCTCATATCCCGATATAAGACATGTATCGTCCCGACAACGATATAAATCACTAAATTTTACATTTTCTGTAAATTCTGTGAATCTCGGGCAGCTCGACTTGTGTGAAGTGTTTTCAGCTGGGCGTCGTGTTCCTGGAGTCGAGTGTTTTAACCGATGCATGAAGCTATACATTTTTAGACATAAGTTGTAATGGCCGCCATTTTCTTTGTGAGTATTTATTACACGGCGTGCTGCGGGGAAAAGCCTGTTCTAACGTTTGGGTCTAAGGTTTATTTTGAGCACCTGACGGCTCTTTTTGCTTCTCATCCATAAACTCTCTCCACACTCTTTTACGTGATTCTTGCGTAGGTGGTTGAAGAGGTTTGCCGTGTTCGAGGCTGTGGTGGGGACCGGTTTGTGGCATAATTGGCATAGTACAGTTTTCTGGTCCGTGTCACACTTTTCATAACCAAACCATGTCCATGCTACAGAGGTAGCCCCTCGTTTAGCAATAATTCCTCGATTTGTTTTGACTGGTCCTTCTTTTTGTCATCATTTCAGTTTATTTTGAAAAATCTCAACAGGATCTTGAGCTTTATTGTGAAAGGTTTATGTGGAAAATAAACAAGCGGACGGCGTAGCCACATGCTGGGTTTACCGTTGTTGTTGCCAACGACAATGCGTAAAAACAGTCGCTTGTCTTAGGTGGTTATATTAACCTCCTAAGACCGGAACTCTTTCATAGCATGCATTTTTAATTTCTCTTTGCTATTTGGGCTGATTGGGACCTGATGAATGTAAAAACAAAGAATCGCGTGATTTTAAAAAAAAATTATTTTTTTTACTATCTGATTTTTGTTTCTGAGAAAAATGAGATCCACATATGAGAACATTCGCTTCAAATTTCAATAGAACGGTGGCAGTATAATGTCCTCATAAGTGGATATCAGGTCCGTGTAGAGCAAAATTTCGTATTTTGGTCTAGACAACCCAAAATGTGATGTCCACATATGTGGACGCCAGGTCCTAGGAGGTTAAATAAAAGATAAAGAGAGAACTTTAAGAAATGAATATAGCCACTACAGTGACCATCAAAACCATGAAAAAATATTGCCGTAAACAGTTTATTTTGAAAGAAACGATAGACTTACATATGTCTGTGTGTCTCCATCCGATATCGAACGGCCCTATGTCAGGCAAGTTTCCAGCTTTGAGCTGAATGGAATTTTTAAACATGAGTAAAGTCAGCGATGTAGTTAATGAAGCACTTTGAACAGTCTTTTCAATATAGTAGAATTTACCATGTTATCAACATTAACATGTTAGCAGAAATGTGAACAAAGCACATTGGTGTTTTATAGATGGATGCCATTTAGTCAGTGCTGTCTTACAGGCCATATTTATCACATGATAAAGGCAGACTTGGTGTAATTTAATCTCTATGCAGTTTAGCTTATTTGTCAGAGTGCACATCTTCAACAACTGCATGTTATCCTTTTGTCGCTAGCTTTAGGTTGTAAATCTGCCTATAAGGCTAAAAATCCGTCAACAAATATTGTTATTAAAAGTCCTGGACATGACTGCAAAGTACTTACATATGTCTGTGTGTGCACTGCAGTTTCTTTGCTTTAATGGTGGGTTTTTACAGGAGGTACGCAAAATATGCTCGCTCTGCTCCGCCCACAAAGTCACAAAGGTTTACAAAGCCATTGAAAGCTCCTCTGTGACCACAGAAATAAAAGGAGGACACATTTTATACACTTTTGTAACTAATGATTTGAAGTGTGCATAGTTCACTTGAAAGAACACACTATGCCTGCGTGCTCTTACTGCCATCTGGTGAACGGGGAAAGTTGAACATCTCGGGCGCTTTGATTCGGCTTTCTTTTAGTTCTTGGAGACTTTTTGTTGTTCCATCTACTTTGTATGGATGATTGTTTTGGTTATTTCACCATGTTTGCTTGAGATTTTTCCTAAAAAAGGCTCTGTGAAATTAAGGAATACTTGGACTTTTGTTTCCCTCTAGATCTTCATCTCTCGGTCCTACGATGCAACAACTCACTTTGAGACCACCTGTGATGACATCAAGGACATCTACAAGAGGATGACAGGTTCAGAGTTTGACTTTGCTGAGATGGAGCGCAAGAAGAAAGACACCTTTGGTGACGATGATTCGTAGAGGCAGCCAGTCCTGCAACACTCTGATAATCAAAGACAACGGAAATCTTATAAAAAAATAGAAAACTTACACAAAAATGTAAAGACCAGTGGGCTGACTGATTACTCGAGTACACAGTTTGCCCATTGAAGAAGTTCATGATGCATAGAGAGAGGCGGTATAGTTTTGTTGGATAGGGTTCAGGGAGGGAGCTATGCTTCTTCAGATCATTCAGGTGGGTGTTGCACTAAATACTGGTTATATCTAATAGACAGTTAATACCCTACATTTTTCTAATTCATCATGCTAAGACGATGCATAGTCCAAAGATGCCAAATGAAACTATTCATAATCAATAGTATCTGGAAAAGATGTACACTCTATACTCGGCTGATATTTTGTATATGCAGGTATTCTTTTCGTGTCAGGTTCTGTGAGTTGTGGCTTGGCATCGTGTGTCTGTATTCACTTGTGGTGTGTTGAGCTGAGTGTTCCTCACAGGATGTGGCAATTCCTACACTTTCAGGC
Organism: Etia nguti; assembly: GCA_015106755.1. Lineage (NCBI taxonomy): Eukaryota > Metazoa > Chordata > Actinopteri > Cichliformes > Cichlidae > Etia > Etia nguti. The sequence goes on from VUQG01044533.1 coordinate 12,611, forward strand.
CGGTAACAGCAGAGAGCCGTGCGAGGCAGCACCTCAGCATCCACATCATATGGTCCGGTTTTGTAAAAGTGCTTTAGTGGTATATGGGCTAGGCTCTCTTCTTTTCTTTTTGTTTTATCCCCTGATTCTGCAACCAGACAGCATACTGTAAGTTATGTCACAGGCACAACTGTAGCTCAACATAAACCACCTGAACCGGTTTTCAACACTTTGAGTTACTATAATGCATCAGAGAAAAATGTATTAGTTCCTGTATTACACAAAATAATCAAAGACCCGAGCATTAACAGCAGATTGATGACACGTGTAATTGCTTAAGAAGGACCAAATGTGTACTGCAGCAGTATTGAACTGATGGGAGCCTTGTGATATCGTGCTTTGAACAACTGTTAAAAAAGGAAGAAAAAAAAAATATCTTGGGGCTCAAATGATTTCTGTACTGCAAAGTAAAAAAAGAAAAACTTTGTCAAAATCCAAAGCTGTGTGAGATTTATTTATTTAATAGTTTCAAGTATACAGCAGGGTTTGTAATGTCTGCTTCAAAATACACAATACCAGCCCGGTTATATCCGTATCCAGACAACATTTGGTAGTGCGTCCTAATGGATGAAAGCTGAAACTTGTAATATTGGGTTATCAACCAATAACACTGTCTGCCTTCATCAATTCCATGGATCTAATGCACAAACACATGGCTGATGATTAGTGCCAAGCAAAGGAAACTAAAACACGAGCTTCTTGGACACGTAAAAGAAAAAGACTTGCTGTATGATTTCATAGAAATCGTTCAAAAGGTGGAACAAAAATGGTGAGCAGAAGAAAAGATGAAGCTCAGGAGCTACAGCTAACCGTGTCAAAGCTCGACTGTAGCCTTGAATAGTTCGCACACGGCAGAGTTGTCATACGTTGTTTGCATCACTGTGTAAACGAGCCTTTAATGCCGTGAAGGTAGGTAGTCTATGAATATTGACTCGCTTTTTTTTAAAGATTGTACCGAGTGACCGATCTAGGAAATGGAGTTTGACACTTCCGCGTTCATCTTTGAGCTCCGGAGGCTTGAAGATTCCTCATGTCGTTTTCAGATCGCTACTACAATTCCCATAATCCCGCGCTGGCTTACGTTCGACTCTTGAGGCGTTTACTAATGTTTCCAGTCCATCTGCAGAGCACTGTGTGGTGGTGTTAACCGGTAAACATGGAGGTGACAGCAGCCCGCCGCTCGTTTCTTTGCGACATCGGTAAGCATAAAGCATCGTCAGCAGTTTTAAGAATGATTTACATCTCCGCGTACTCTAGTTCACATCTGCAGGAATGGCTGACGTCTGATTATAAAACCTTATGTTCACTGCCAAAAGCGGGTTTTAACCGGGAAATGTAGGCGGAGAATAATTACAACCGAGAGTCTGTGTAGAGGGGCAAACAGGTATTAGAAAGTTCAGCCACTACACAGACCAAGTCACTCATTTGTTTATAGCTAACTGGCTTATAGCCTAAGTAACGAGCTTGTTTTTTCTCGGTACATGGAAGAAAAAATGCGACATTTACAAGAGTATACCATATTTAATGGCTGTATGCACTAAACATGTAGAATGAGGGGGGGAATAATTTTGTAGTTATTTCTGTAATAAATCTAAATATTGCCCTTGTTCTTATATATTTGTAATAGACACGTTGCCAAGATAATTGGCGGATATTGACAGAATATACGTATTCCACTTAGGTGTGCCCAGTACTGCTGTCATGTTTACTGGGTTTACACGTAATGGAACTGGTTAATGGAAGATGTTTCAGCTGTCTTTTTGCTGTTGTGCTAATGTGTGTGTGTGCGTGTAAGGCTTCTGGGCAGACCGCACTGCTCTGCACGAAGCAGCATCCCATGGCAGGGCTTTGCAGTTGAAGCAGCTGATAGAAAACGGAGCGTCTGTCAACATGGTGACTGTGGATAACATCACTCCTCTACATGAAGCCTGCATACAGGCTCATCCAAACTGTGCTCGTCTGCTGCTGGAGGCTGGAGCCCAGGTGAGGCACAGCTTCATCACTCTACAAGTATGACTTGTGTAGAGTCTTGGAGTCAGAAACCTTAACACAACAGGTACAAAGTCATGCAGAGTCCCACTACTGGTACGTGAAATCTGTGAAGCAACCGAAGCTTCAGCAAGAGTCACTCCCTCTGTGACAGTCTCGCAAACAATAACTACTGGCCCTACAATTTTGTAGATTACCTAAAGAATAGCTAGATAATGTTTATCTGTTTATTCCAGGTGGATGTACGCACCATCCATGGTAGTACGCCTCTTTGTAATGCTTGTGCTGCTGGCAGCCTGGAATGTGCCAAGCTGTTGTTGGACTATGGAGCCAAGGTGAACCCGTCACTCACGGCTCTCACTGCCTCACCGCTCCATGAGGCCTGCATACAAGGTAAACCTTCAGCAGGAACAACACTCAGTCATGTTATCACATGTCTCCCTATGAACGACGCTTCACATTCCTCTCAGGTAATCCCCAAGTTGTGATACTGATGATAGCCAGCGGTGCCAAGCTGGAGGCATTTGACGTCCACTTTGGTCCTCCCCTTCACATAGCATGTGCTAAAGGACATCTGAATTGTGTCAAGGAGCTGCTAACTGCAGGTGTGTTAAAGGTGCAATGCATGGTTGTTTTATTTTGAAAGTTCAGTTGGTGATAGCCAGTTTCCTACAATGGCCCTGAGAGTGCTGCAGCCAATCAAAGCTGTCAGAGGGCGAGAGGCGGGGTTCATTCTGGATAAGTGTCCAGTTTGTCACAGGGCTGAGACAGAGAAAGTCAACTGTTCACTCATACTAACACCTATACCATTTAACCTAGCCCTATGCATGTCTTTGGACTAAGACCTTTAAATTATTCTGAATTATGCAGGTGCTAATGTGAATTCAGTGAAGTTCCATGAAATAGCATTGCATCATGCAGCTCGGGTCAGTATGGTGGAAATGATTGAGCTGCTGGTGGAGTTTGGAGCCAATGTGTATGCCAGCGACAACCTGGGAAGAAAGCCTATAGACTACACAACACCTGCATCTCCCTCGTACACCTGCCTCAGGTTTTATGAAAGTAAAGTTCTGCATTATGTCCGAGTTACAGCAAAAAAGGTTCAAGTTGCTCTTTTTTTTGCTTTTGAGGCCTGATCATCTTATTAAAACATTTGTTGTTTACAGGTAATCCTTTGAGCCTGCAGCAGCTTTGCAGAATTGCTGTGAGGAGGATGCTGGGTACCAGAGCATCAGAGGTTCTGAGTCAGCTGAATATATCCCACCGCATCAATAGCTACCTCCAGTACTGTGATCATCCCATATCCCTACAGACCTACACATGAACATTTAAAAACTGTAAATATAGTAGAGATTGAAATAATGGAACAAGTTATATTTTCAAGTCACTGCTGATTTCAGTTTAAGTTACCCTAACAGGACTAAGAGTAGTTGATGTGTGTTTCATAATTTGAAAATATTAAAAATCACAATATTA
>VUQG01044537.1:0-14142 GCA_015106755.1 Etia nguti
TACTAAACGTAAATTACACATGAACAACATTAAGCTACTCGCCCAGAGAAGACCTGCGGCTGCTGCCGCCATCATCCATCATCATTTCTGCTACACCGGCAAGGCTAGGGGCCAGGACTCTACTCTTCGGGTTCTTGGGGGATGTTGCTAACTCCGGGTCCGAAAACAGGCACCACACCCGCAGTAGATGTGCTCGGTGTGAGGTCTTGCAGCAAGCTATCAAATACGGTGCATCGGCTTTTAAAAAGACGCTATGCGTCGCCAGGTGTTTCATCAGATTCGAGGTGTTACCTCCTTTGCACAGTATCACCTTAAAGCACTTGTTGCAGGCTGCTGAGTTTGCATCTTTTGCTGTGAAGTACAGCCAGACTTTTGACCGCTTTGCCTTGGGCATTTTTAATCTGTAGCTCTGCTCTAAAAGAACGTACGTACCTGGGCCCGCCTACTATCCTTGGAAAGGTAAAATGATTGGCTAGAATCCTAAGTGTATGACATCTCAGGAAAAAAAAAAAGCACCGAAATAAAGCACCGAAATGTGCGCTGCTTTTCGATCTGGTTACTACCGTTTATGTCAGAACCGGTACCCATCCCTACTCCTGATGCTACTGACAATCACAATTGGAAATGGAGGGCAAGCGTTTTAAAGCCATTTGATGGATGTTGAAGCAAAAAGGTTCAGCTTCTGGACCTGTACTCTTGCTCATCCCATTGGTAAATATGGGCATCTATTCATGGGTTCCTGACATGATTGTATTCACATGAGTAGTATGAGGCAAAACTTCCCTATACATTTGGTGAACACAATGTTAAGTGCCACATATGATGACTTCAGAGGTTTAGCAGTGCTGCGTATCCTGTAAATGGTAGCCTAATCAAGCTAAACCTCAAATACTCTCAATCTTTAGGAAGTACTATCACTTAAGCATGGGCTTTGGAGGATACATTTCCTCTGTAGAACTTATTGTTGACACAGGATCTTCAAGAATAAGCACAGGTAGTGGAATTGTTTCTCTAAAGTTTCCTGTTTGATGGGAAAATTTATATTGTGGAAACCCAAATACTTAAATGACAGAAATGTACTGATGCTTTACTCCTTTTCATGACACCGCAAAGTGCTAGAATACTATTGAGAACGACTGCAGGTAAAGCAATAATTACAACATACAGTTTTTCTGTTTTTAAGAAGCAGCAGTTTTGCCTTTTTTTTCTGCTAATAAATGTGAAGAAAGTGCTATTTAGAGTCTAGCAGACAAGATGATGTGGCTGATATTGGAAAGTAGTTATCAGGTTATTATAGAAAGGGATGCTTGATGTTACTTAATAAAAAAATGCATTGCTTGTTGGTCATCAGTATTTTATAGGCTAGAGTAAATACAAAATTGAGTTTTTAAATGATAATTTTATTGTAGAAAAAAGCATGAAGTGAAGTAGGCTAAAAGAGAAAAAAAAAGAAACAAAGTCACTGACATCCATCACTGTGGAAAGAGTTACAAAACCATTTCTAAGGCTTTGGGACTCCAGTGAACCACAAAGAGCCATTATCCACACAACAACATCTAAAGAACTCCACGGCTAACTTGTCAAAGTTCCTGATTCAACAATAAGAAAGAGGCTGGGCAAAAATGGCCTCCATGTGAAAGATTCAAGGAGAAACCCACTGTTGACCGAACAGAAAACAAAGTCTCACATTTGCCACAAAACATCATTGGAAGGTTTGAGTCCCGTTCCAGATGGTGTAAAACTAACTAAAAAGATCATACCAACAGTCAAACATGGTGGTGGAAGTTCTGTGGCTGCTTTATTTCTTCAGGACCTGGATGACTTGCTGCAACTGACTAAAGCTGACTTCTACCAGAAAATCCTAAAAGAGATGTCCAGCTATCAGTTTGTACCCTGAAACTGAAGCAAAATTGGGTTATGAAGCGGGATAATGATCTGAAACACACCAGCAAGGCCATCTCTGAATGATTCAAAATGACAGACTGTTGGTTTCGAAGTGGCCCAGTCACAGTCCGGTCTCCAATCTGATTGAGATTCTTTGACATGACCTTAAACAGGCCGTACATGCTCAAACAACCACCTCCAGTGTGGCTGAATTCAAACAAAGAAGAGTGGGCCAAAATTCTTCCACAGTGACGTGAAAAACTAATTGCCAGTTATCGTAAGTGCTTGATTTCAGTTCATGCCGCCAAGGATGGCACTAACAGTTATTAGGGATAGGGGGCAATTATTTTTTCTCACAATGCTTTTTTCCCTAATTATCAAATTTCAAAACCACATTTTGAATTTATTATTATTATCTTGTCTACACTAGAGTATTTATTGTGTTCATGCATGCACTCTTGTGTTTTATTCCTTCTTCTTTTTTCCTTATTCTCAGAGTTTGCAGCATAAATTCTGTTGTTATACAGCGAGCACCTCTGATGTCGTCAGCTAATGCTATCCAGGGGGATTCAAACTCTCTTACACAGACACACAAAGACACACAAACGTATAAGGCGCCTGTAAGGGAAATTATAGCAACAGAAAGGGGGCTCAGTGATTCTAGCTTTTTATTCATGACATGAGATAATGAGATATCCTCTTCAAAAGGTTTAAGACACTGTAAGTTTGTTAGCAAACCAAGAGTCTGAAAGATATCTGAATATAAATCTCTTAATTGCGATCTACAACTGTGGGCTTGCTGCTTAAACATGAATGGAAATGTCTTATTTAACACAGAGCACAGGTAGAACAGCACTGGCTAGTAACTGGCAGCAGTTCATGATATGGCCTGGTGATGCAGAGCTTCTGATACATGAAGAGAATTTATCCTGAGGCAACCTCACCAGACTCAGACTGTGTTTGTTCATTTAATGAAGAAAAAAAACCTTTCAAAGGAATGCATTTCAGTCCAATAAAATGAAACCCTAGAATGAGTAAATTGCTTTCTTTTCTTTCCAACTGCTTGTCTTTGTGTTCGCTTCCCTTTTTGACTCCACCATCATTGTGAATACTTTTTTTTTTTTTAAATAATGACTTCACCTTAGTTGCTTTCTTTTTGCAAATAAAAGGAAAACATTACAACTTCAGACAGAGGGAGGACATGGTTTACCTTGCTTTGCATAACAGCAAGTTTGGCTCTAAATAAACAATCACAAACGATGGATGTTTATTGAGAGTTTTGAACTGTTTTAAGGCTTATAAGCTATATTAGGTTAAACCTGGAAGCATGGTTAATAAGCAAGGTATAATCTGTCAAAAAGTTTAAAAAAAAATAACAATACAAATTTTAAAAAGTGCATACCAACACGTTTAAATTTGTATCTTGATTGTGTAAACACATGAGCAGACATTTTTGTCAGAGTTGGATGTTATAGCGGTTTCTCCATGAACACTACGGCCGTTTAGTTTAAATAAGCTATTCTGCTTCTTAATGTATGGTGTTAGAGTTTGAGTTGTCTCGAGACCCTTACCATTGTATCAGCAAGTTGATATTGTTGGCTGATATTAACATTTTGCCGATCTACGATATTGGAATTTATTAAAACTATCAACCTTTATTTCAGAATGTCAGATTTTTAAATCACCAAGTATCTGTCTTAAAAATCTGTGGTCGGGCTCTACCAGGGATGACTCTTATCAGTGAACAGGTTAAACCGATGGTTTGTAAACTACTTCCACCATGTCTCACTTTAGAAGTCAATAATAGTTCACACTCCTCATATTTTATACATTTTTTATAAATCAACAATATAAAAGAAAATTTCAGTATGCACAACAGTATCAGCAATTTAATTTTTATCATATTTATTCAGTACAGTTTCACTCCAGGTTTTTTGCCTGGTCACCCACGCCCAAACTAAAGTTGTTCTGTCCCCACCCCCACAGTTTGAGAACAACTTTGTTAAACTAATGAGAAGTGTTTAAACAGAATGACTGCTTATGCTGCCTCTGGTGTGTATACCAAGCTTCGCTAGCTGCGTCCTTGCTCTGTTTTCAAACACCGCTTTCTTGGCATCTTGATAAACCCTTTAGGCATTTATTTTGGGTTAAGACCAGATACCTATCCTATCTGAAGGAAGGTTAGGGAGGCCATAACTTTATATACATGGTCAGTAATTCATAAAAACTAATTGTTTGCAGCCAGTTTAATCTCATAAGAATCGTTTAAAAAGTTTACTGACTTCTCACCAGAAAGAGGTCTTAAAAATCTTTTTTTCCCACAGATTTATTTCTAGTACACATGCCCCAAGGTTCATTTACACCTCTATTCAGATTTCTGATACGATCGTTTCTCTTACCCTGGCATTGCTCTGTAACGAATGCTAAGCTGTTAATATGCTAATCATGTGCATGATCAGCCATTAAAAACAAGCAGACGAATCATCATCATCTTTACTATGATGACGAGTAAATATATCTGATGCCACACAGTTTAAACTAACTCGCTTGTATGTTTCCTAGGTTGACTGTTGAGATGTGATCATAATTTAAACATCAACATTTTTTGTTAATATTAGTTTGACTATTTCCTTCCTCTAAAGTCATCTTCTCATATGCCTTTGAACAGCTTCCAGTGCTGCTGATATAAATGCCTGGAAACGACATTGTGCGTTCTGTGATTTCACCATGATCCAAGTTCAGGGACTCAAGTGTGCACAGAAAGCAAACCTCAGCTTGTGTGTCAAACTGAAAACACTTTCATGAAGAGGATCATTGTTGTATAAGAATTACGATACGGAGACTACATGTTCTTTTTTCCCCCCTCTCTTTCTCTCTGTTGAATTGTCCAGTTTCCAGCGAGCACATCACGTAAGGTTTGTAAACAGGAGCATACCTGCTGGGGTTTTTTGGGGTGGGCGGGGCTTGAGCTGTCAGCACAGACTTCTCCTTTAAAGCTATGAAGTATCTGTGAGAGAATATTGAGCTGGAATGAACTGTACTGCCGTGTGAGTCTGGGAGCCCCCACAGCACATGAAAAATGCTACAGGTTTTTGGCCACGGGAGCATAATCGTTACTCACCAACTGCCTCACTGCCAGATTTATCTTCCTGCAACTTCCTCCACTTTCATACAATTTAATTCAAGTTGATCGTCATTTTGACACAGCGGAGGATCCAGCGTGCGGCACAGAGGCGCTTAAATTAGTCCAATGATATACGAGAAGGTGACCTTGAAGGACAGATTGTTTAAATTTAAATCAAATGCTGTTTTTGATTTGTAAAAGTGTAATCCCCCAACTTTTTGATCGCATCTCGTAAAAGAGGCATGGTTGGCAGCTTCTATAGTTGGGTTTACAGCATTCTCCAATAGATTTCTCTTCAAGATTTCTATTCGTCAAGTGCCATATCTCTGCCTTGCCAATACCGCTGATGTAACAACCGACCTTGAGATAATAGAGGTTTTCTCTGACTTTAAAAGCTTTGTTCAACACATGGTAACACCAGCTGTGTGTGTTGGATCTGAATCGGTAAATATTGAACAGCTTCTCTGAACCACTTTTACATTTCCGCTCTCCTAAAGAGTTCCTCTTGTTCCTTTTTTTCCCCCACCCTTAGGGAGAGTCTCTTTCTTCTCTTCTGGCTCAGAGAACCTCCACCGCGTGGAGAAGGTAACATGGGGGACACGCTACGCCATCACTGTGTCCTTCACCTGCGACCCTGCACACGCCATCTCTGACCCTGCCCTGCCATGAGGCATCCACGGATGATGGATGACGGCACTGCCCACTGGTTCCGATAGGCCCTGCAACAAAGAGGCAGAATAGGCAGGAATTAAGAACAAGGGGAAGGAAAAAGAGCTTTTACATGGATTTTACATTGGTATTCTGTAGCTGCTCGGTCAATATCTTCAATTTTCTCCATTTTTTTTTTTTCAAGTATTGACTTGCTGATGGTGCAAGAGGAAAAAAAAGAGCCACATGTGGTCTCCCTCTGTGCTTTCCTGCTTGTTACACACCCTTGTGTTTTTATCCTGTTTTCTACAGAAATGTCTTTTTTTTTCCTGCACCATCTTAATCGCTGGTTTTGAGGGTTTTTCAGTTCCCCTGCAGGCTTCCGCAATCTGCCAAAGCAGGATTGTTTTCTGCGTTTCTGTGTTTTTCATTGTAAGAGAGCTGCTGATTCCCTGAAGAAGAGATCTGAAGCTTACGAACTGCCAACTGAATAATCAACATTTCATCCCCAAGTCCACTACTCATACCCCATCCTATGACCCATGAGGTATTTTCTTCTAAGAAGAACCGTCTCTCTGTCCTGTTCGTTTGTTTTTCCTGCCTTATGCTTCTGTGCAGTCTTGAGGATGTTTTGAAATAAAATGACATCAAAAGTTTGCCTGATTTTGTTAGTCGTTCTTCTCTGTAATTTTCAATTTTAAAACCAGCAGCCTGGAATATTAAACCTTTAAGTATTACTAATTTTTATTTTAATTCAATTAACCAATGTTATACCCATCTCTGCTCCTGCTGATTGCTATTAGAGCCTTATCCGTCCTTCCTTTGTGAGCCAGCCACTTGAGGAATCTCTTGATTGATCTGACACTCTCACGTGGTTAGGAAGTCATCATCCTCGCCTTTCTTATTTTTCACACAGCTGCACCGAACCACCCGCTGTCTCCATTCTCATTTTTTCTTTATTGATTCTGGAGTTTGATTTTAGGATCCATCATTTTGTGTTTATTTTATATGGCAAACACCCATTTCAGTTTTTATGCTCTGATGTGATTTTAAATGTTAATGGTACGCTCTCTGTCAACATTTAACAGTAGTGTGTTTTGGGTTTTTTCTTTTTTTTCCTAAAAGGTAGGATCAGAAACACGTGGTGCCATTTTCCATTAAAAAAAAAAAAAAAAAAAAAAAAAAAAAAAAAAAAAAAAGGCTCTTCATGTCACCAATAGGTCTACGGTGATGATTACAACCAAGTGATCTTTGAGGAAACCAGTTTTTCATTAAATCCAAAGATTAATTTTTTTATGTAGACATATCTAACATGTTTATATCTAATGAAAACCCATTTAAAATAACAGCAGGTTTTTTTACACTTAATAAATACAGCTGTTTACTTCTGTTAATGTCAGCACAATAGGACAATCTTTTAGCCTATATTTAAAATCAGGTGTGTAATTCTGGTTTTTTGGGCATTTGAAAAGTTTTTCAAAATCGCCTACACTGAAGGATCCATTCATTTTTTGGCACTAGGTTCACTTGAATATAGTTGACTCAGTTTACTAGCATACTTATGTTAATGTTGCTTATGTGCACTTCTGTTTGTGTACAACAGTCTGATGCATGTCCAATATTCACACTCTTTTTTTAGCTCTTTTTGTTTCTGTTCCAACTCTTGTTGGAAATATCAGGCTGTGTAGATAAATCTCAAAAACCCCAAACTAATTTTGTCTGTGTTGTTGGTAGTGTACGTTGGACATTGGACAATCACAGATGTTTAAATTAAAAATACCTCCACGATAAAGCAGAATAAATGAATAAATAAATGGTAAATGAAGAATACTCCTAAAGAATTGCAACTTTAATGCTACAGAAAGACATGCCACTTGCACACTGGTTCTCAAAAATGTAAGTATACATAATTTATCTTTAGTGAGCTCACAGATTCAAAAGATACCTGTAAAAAAAACCTTTCAGCTGTGACTGAAACATGATTTCTGACACTTTTTCAATGTGTTACACTTTTTCAACTCTCCTGCACAGTTGTTAACACATTCACTGGTGATAAAAAGAATAGAGGTAAGTCTTTCTATACTGTGCAGGGCTGTGTGGGAGTTTATTTGAAATGAGCATGGTGTTGGGTCATTGTGCAATAGCACACACATACATATATATATATATATATATATATATATATATATATATATATATACTCTGATGTGACAAGGTCACACAGCTGTAAATGGCAGCACCTTGTTCAAAGTTTATAACTGATCTGATAAAGATGTCCACATATGAATTTACCAATAAAGAAGCAATTAATCACCTCTAACCTTAGAAATAATGGTTCTAGTCACTGTATTCTTCATCTGTTACTGTTGTGGTGATGTTTCCATGTGGAACTGTTAATAAATATAAACAAATTAAATAGTAATAACAAAGAGTAGCTGCTTCCGCGTAATCAGCTTTAGCTTGCAAACTAATTCAGCCCACTTCACAAACTTTTCAGAGAAATTTTTGCAAAAGAATCTTCCAACGCGTACTTTTCTGGCTAATGATGCTGAAAGATGCCAAAGCTTTATTTCAAAACAAAACAAAACAAAGGTAAGACATTGCATTTTTCTTGTACTGCAGGTTGGAAAGTTTTGCTATGGTTGGAATGTAAATTTGTTGACAGTATGAAGGCCAGACAATGCTGTCTTGACCAAAAAGTGACATACTGTGATCACTAGCTAGCTGGTTACGTTAAGGTTGTACTAGCCTATATTAAAGCAGACACGCACAGTTTATTAATTTCCTTATGTCTTTCTTGTTGGTTTGGACAGACGGGAAAATCAAACACTGCCTTCTGATCTCTTTAAATATCAAGGACACTGCATCTAAATGTGATTTCTTTCAGTTGTTGGTACTGTGTGGGAATGGAATGGAGCCAACAGTTGATTGTAAATGACCTGTCTGGCCTTGCCCGACAATAACACAGTAAATACTTCTACTTACCAATAACTATTATCTTGCATGTCAGGATAAATTTCTCCAGGAGTGGGTGTAATTGATTTGGACTGCAAATAAATGTATGGTGCAGACTGTGCCAAGTATTATTTTTAAGGCTTTGACAGCTGTAGGCATTGATGCAGGATCAGTTGAGGCCTATTTAAGGTAATTTAAACAAAGAACAGACTCTCAGTAGAACATATTGCCCTCAGCGGTGTTTTATCATGATATGGGTTGTGTAATTAATAGTCTAGATGTGACCGATTACTACAGGTGTTATCATTGGCTTGTACCAACTGGCTCCATTACACAGTCTCTGCAAGGCCTAAAGAGGACTCAGACTCTAGTGAACTGTCTAATTCCACTTTAATGAAATGCAGGGAAACAGCTGCCAATATAAAGAATTCGCACACAGCTGTAAACCGCTGGAAGTTAACGTAATGTTTAATGTAATGTAATATTCTGCAGACACAGACAGCAGTATAATCTGTACCATGTCACATTAAAGAAAGAATCTAGCACTGTGTGCTTTAGGAGGGATTTTCTCCCTTTTTTCTTTCATCCACAAGCTCGAAAACCTGCTGAGCTTTACATGGAGGTTAAACACTGAGTTATGGCTTTATTTATAGGAATTTTAGCTACCTTACTGCTGATGTTGGTCTGCTAAGATGCAAGACAAAAAATGATTACACACCCCCAAAAAAATTGCAGCTTTAAAGAAATAACATATTTCTTACTGATTTCAGGAGTACTTGCACCTCTGCTGAAACTGAACAGAATCAAATGGCACAATTTCCTTAAAGACCTTTAACGTCCATCTTTCTAATTTCTCTTTTGGGATTAAAGTATTACATTGCAGGAAACCTAAAAGTGGCTCTCAAGCTAATGCTTAGAAGAAATCTACAAATCCAGACTAAACTTCTCAGCCCAAATGTATGCAGATTTAAGCTGCTAAGTCCCACGCAGACCTGGTCTTATCCAGAATTTTCAAACTGCAAAGTGTTGTCAGTCAATATGTGGAGAAAGGAAGAAAAAGAAAGAAAGGGTGAGGGTGGGGGATTTCCATATCTGTGATGTGGCAGGATGTAGCTGTAATGAATTTATGCATGAGTTTGGACAATTTGACATGCAAACACAAAAAGGTCAGTGTACCAAAGTGCCCAGTCCCACCTGGGACATGATTTGCAAAATGTCACACTTCTAGATATTCAGATTTGCTTCAGAATTACAGGAAATCTGTCACTAATGACATTTTACTTTCAGTGCCGAGACATGTGTAATATTTCAACCAGTCTTGGTCTGTAAGTTTTTTTTTCCATGCTTCTTATGAATCTAAAGAAGAGAGTGGCTTTACAGCTGAAGGCTGCGTGAGCTGGAAACAACATGTCACATTAAAGTGAAGAGCTTCCTTAATTAAAGACTGTGAACTCTTCATAAAACACAGGCACTTTATGCATCTGTTGTTAGCATGCTTGCCACTGAAACCTTCCAACCTCTAAACTTTTTGCAGTAATTGTTAGTGGGTGCAGGTGCTATGCTACTAAGTGTGTTAATACCACACAAACACTACGGCAAGAAAGGAAGTCCTGTCTTTCCATTCAGGTAAGTGGGCCACAGTTCAGTCTAGTAAACAGAGGCACAAAGCCTGGATGCGAGCACGCTGAGGAGTAGGTGTTTTGGCTCAGGTTTTACCACAGCAGCAGAAGTGCGTTTGTCTCTGCGGGAGGGTGCATGCAAATTCAGTGGCAGTGACATGCCATGTATGTGCTTCTTTTTCTCTTCTTTTTCCATTTCCTGCCAAAATTCAGGATTCCAATTAAATATTCAGAAAATTATCTCTGTTCCTAATCGCTTTTCCTTGGTGGTGATGGGAAACGTCCTAAAGTAAGACGTAAAGGAGAATTTATAAGGACTTGGGAAAAGAGAATCCTATTCCTCCGAGGGTTCAACTAATACTTGTTTGCTTAATAATGTGATGGCTCTGCAGTTAAAATCAGTAAACTGTATATAAAAGATGAACCAAGGTTCCTGGTGTTTGAAATTCATTAAACCTGCATTCTTTCTAATGACCAGCAGGGGGTGCATTTCAGATTGGGAAAAGAAGATGTCAGAAAATGTAAGATTTTTAAGACCGATGTTGATATTTGGTGATTTAAAAATATAATATACTGGACAATATTTTGTTTCTTTCAGACACGCAAAACAAAAACATTTCCTAACATTTGTTACGTGTAGTTATTCATGACTCCTTACTAGGTATACTAATACTTAAACATAAACTGGCTTTATTGGAACAACAAATTGTGCATTACGTATTTACACTCTGAATAATTCTGCTCACATTAACTGATTATCATGTTTGTGGCATTTTAAACAGGTAGCGTGTGAGCACATGATTAGATTTATGGAGGATTTACAAAAGTTGCACTGTCACTCGCAAAAATCTTTGAGATCCCACCTCTTACACACAATCTTGTCACTGAGCTCTTTTTGTAAATACCAACAGTACTTTTAAAATTTACGCCAAAACCCAGTTTATGCTGGGGCAGTGCGTTACTAAATCTTGCCCTTAGAGTCAAAAAGGAGGATGAAAATGCTCACCTCAAGTGAGCGAAGTCATGATGGCCATCCTTTTTATACATTCTATGGTTTAAACTGGCATTAGATACACAAACTCTTCCATTTGTGTTCTTGGTGTGTTTTTTCATGTAGGCTTACATAATTGTGTGCAAGTAAAGATAGCAACACTCAAATTAAATAGCTGTTTTAAGAGATAATTGTGCTGCTATCCAATCAGATGTATTTTCCCCCACTATAGAGGTGATCCCCTTATTTTCCCGTTTCCTTTATTAAGGTTTTTTGCATCTCTGAAGTAAAATCAATTAATGAGTTCTAAAAGCTGATAATACGGCAACTCAGAATGAGGACACAATTAACACAAATTAGGTCCACTTCAGTTTGATTGTTTTAATGTGGGTAATTATATTCATTTGTAGAACACTTTTAAAAAATCCGCTTTACAAAGTGCTTCACACAAGGGAACAAATTCAAATCAAGCAGGTTTTAGTAGAGTAGTGCAATATTACTTGTTCACCTGTGGTTAAAGCTGGAAAAAAGCAGCATTTTACAATGTGAAACATGTCGCTTATCAGTTATGTTGATCTGCTGTTTTAGTGACAGTTGGATGGTGTCTCACTTTGAATGGGAAGATGGAGTTATCTCCTTTCCTGTCATAAGGGATGTTCCAGTGTCTTCTACTAAAGGAGGTAAGAAAGGAACTACTAAAGCACCTTCCTTTGTATTCAGAGAATTTGACCAGCTCTTATTATGGCTGTCACACAACCCAACTAGGTCAATTCACTCATTTAGATGTACGCTCATCACCCCTCCACCAACATGCTTGATGGTTGGTATGAGATGTTCGTGCTGATATGCCGTGTTTGGTTTTCATCAAACATGGTTCTGTGAATTATGGTCAAACGTCTCCACTCTAGTCTCATATGTCCAAGTTCTAGAAGTCTTGCTGATTGTTCAGATACAACTTTGTAAACCTAAACTGTGCTGCAATGTTCTTTTTAGAAAGAAGAGACTTTATCCTGACAATCCTTCCATGCAAGCCATAATTATTGAGTCTTTTTTTAATACTGTGCTGTCATTAACTTTAACATTTAACATGCTAACTGAGGCTTTTAGAGTTGGAGATGTAGCTCTTTGTTCTTTGGATTTCGAGGGACCGCCACTCCTCTGAAGATCAGAGGCTATCTTGAGTGTTTTTGACTTTCCACAGAGGGATGGGCAACACTTGCTTCTTTAAGATTATTGCTGGTGTTTTTTCTGCTTGATATTGTGTAAACACACCTCAACACTGCAGATCACCAAACTGCCCAAAATTCCGCTTTTATAGAGGCGCTCACACTTACAGTACTGACCTTCTTAATTCCTATGACAGCAGTGAGGGTGTACTTAGTTTTTCCGCACACTGTTTCTGCATTTTGGCTTAAAAAATCCCCCAAAACCCAATACTGATGCAGTGTACTATTTCATGTTTTGTTGTTCATCTGAAGTTGTATTTACCTAGTTTTAAAACCTGCTAAGGATCAGATCAGCTCATAGTGACCTGACATATTGTATGTCTATAAATTTATCTTTCATTTATTTATTTATTTATTTATTGTCAGATATCCACCAATGTGAAACCTTTATTATTCATAAATGGAGGATAATTAGGAAATGGTATCGTCACATATATGTCCACCAGAATGGCGCTAGCCCAGCTGTTTATGATCCTGTTTGCACTATCTGCAGCGCATGCAGCAGAGTGGCATCATAGCTGAGCAGTAATGAGTTTAAGTCCTTGACCACTTTGTGAGATGCAATGCTATAAAGTAAAAACAAACAAATAAACAACAACAACAACAAAAATCAGTTTTCCTGTTCCAACGTAGTTCAAACATTCTCTCTGTGTATATGCAAATATAATATTGGATGTCAGATGTAGTAGTGATGAGAGTATATATTTGTTATAGCAGTCTGGTACTTCTATGAAGGAATAACACAGTAACATCTGTTTTAATTACTTCAAACAATAAAGGCTTGAAGAAATATGACAACCAACTTTACATGTGCTCAGCATAAACTAATATAGAGCTTTTAAACCTCTGGTCCTTCTAGAAGTTAATATTCTGCTACAGTGGTGCATATTATTGAGACATGTGTAAGTATCAGTAATATGGAGTGAAAGTGGGGCTTTGGAATTCCATCTACCACTGCATGTTTTCCTCAGCCAGACACAACCTTTACAGAGGGTGGGACAAAAAAATCTATACCCTAATCAGATCATTATTATTATTTGTTATTTACTGTTTCGGAATTTGATTACATATGAATGTATTTCGGGACTATGAGGTCAGTTCTATAAGGCATCAGAACTCCGCTGACTTATTCCGTTTGTAAAATGGGTCCTCGGCAGAGGCTGTTTTATTTGTATTTTTTTTGTGGCTTACAAAGGTTCAGATTACCAAATCAACTGATCCCAAAATAATCCCAACGCAGAGACCTGTAAACTCCCGGGCACGTCCCTGATTTCTAGTGTAGGCGTGTCAGTAGGAGATGAATCCAGCCATAATAGCATAAATTCAGACATAGTGCTCCCTTTATTTAACTGCTCTAATACAAATAATGTAATGTTGGATTAAACCACTTCATATTAAACATTAAAATGTGCTTCTTAAAATCACTTCTGCGTTTAAGAGGTGCTTCAGCTTTTCTAATTAGCGCCGCGGCCTTGTACTGCAACACAGCACCGCAGGAAGAGTTCTTCCACCGAGGCTGAGCTGAAGGAGCGCAGCAGATAGAGAGAGAGTGGCTCAGTGGGCTGTCCATCATGGACGGAATCAGAATAAATATGTGTGACTAAAGAACAGCCGCACTTTAAAATGAGAGAAAAAAAAAACTTTGGTTGCTTCCTGCTTTAAGCGGAGCTGCTCTGACTCCAGCCCGTGCGTAAC
>VUQG01044537.1:14162-28818 GCA_015106755.1 Etia nguti
CCCGTGCGTAACGGAGACATCACCGCCTACCTGTCGCTGCTCTGGCTCCAGACGCTTTCTCCTCACTTCAGTGACCCCATGACCAGCGTCTCGGAGTTGAACTCGAACTGATTGCTGGAGGACGCCGACTTGCCCCACGAGTAGAGGCTGGGCGGCCGCTTCTTAAACGACGACGTGTACTTGTAGAAGCTCCTGTGCCTGTTCTTCAGGTACTCCCTGTAGTTCTTGGTGAGCAGCGTGTAGAGGAAAGGGTTAATGCAGCTGTTGCTGTACGTGAGGCTCGCGACCAGGTAGTTGATGCACGTGTGCGTCTGCGAGGCCAGGCTCAGCGGCTTGGTGTGGTACAGAGGCAGCAGCTGCCAGATCCAGAAGGGCAGGAAGCACGCCCAGAACACCAGCACGATGGTGAAAATCATAATCAGAACTTTCTGCTTCGGTGACCTCCTGCCCCCTTTGCTGATCACAGAGTTGCGCTGGGACTCTAAATAAGTGCGGGCTAACTTGACGTACAGGTACCCGATGATGAGCCCCGGGGCCATGATGCTGGTGCCAAACAGGACCGTTACATAAACTTTATAAGCCAGTGGAGCCCATGTGGGCGCGCACATCCTCTTCACACCCCCGTCCGGCGTGCTTTTAGTTGTCTGAGCGACCATTACCATCATGGGCACGGTGAGCACCAGCGACAGCAGCCACACGCCCCACGCCAGAGCTTTGCGATAACTCTTGGAGCGCCTGACCGTGTCCAGCGGCTTGGTGACGGCCAGGTAGCGCTCCGTGCACATGACGGTCAGGGTGAAGATGCTGGCGTGCATGGTGAGAAGGTCCAAGCTGAGCAGGATGCGGCAGCCCACGTCTCCGAAGTACCAGTCCTTCAGGAAGTAGGTGGACACCACGAAGGGGATGGTGGAGAGGTAGAGCAGGTCCGCGAGAGCCAGGTTAATGATGGAGATGTACATGGAGGTGGCGAACCGGATCGAGTGGCACATCACCACCAGAGTGTACACGTTCCCCGAGACCCCGATGATGTAGACAACGGAGAGGAGCGTCCCGAAAGTGGAAGTGATGACGAGTTCGTGGTCCACGGTGCCGCCAGCCCGAGGCGGGCTCGTGTTCAGGTTTAAAGATTTGTTACTCATGGCGCGCTCGTATCCGCTCCGTGCTCTTTGACAGCTCCGGACAAGTTTTGGAAAAGATGCGCACTGGCACAGGTTGTGTCTCACTCCCTCCCCCCTCCCTCCCTCCTCTCTCTCCGCTCTCCGCCTGCTGCTCTTTGCTCCTGACGTCACCACCGTTACTTCCATATACATCTGACAGTCAGCTGTCTCACGGGTAAACAATGCTCAGGTGGACGAAGAGGAACTCATCGGCTTCTTTTTTCTTTCTTGAAGAGCGGATGGATTTCTCGGTGCAACGATGTGAGACTGGAATGTGTTATTAAAAGTTTAGTCAGTCCTGAGCGCGCACCTGATGCCAACAGCAGGACCAAGCCTGCTAAAATTACATATGAAGAGCTAGGACACAGGTAATGTCACGCATAGATACTTGCTAGAGGAACTGGTGTTAAAACAACCACCCACCCACCCAACCACACACACACACACACCCGTAAAAAAGAATAAATCCCCTGCAGTTAATTTCAGTGTCCCATTTTCTTGAGACTTACGAGAGCAGAAAGCGAAAACTTTCTCTTTCACTGACCGCAGCACAGTCTGAGCCCCTCACGCGCTTGTTTTGTGCCATCATTTCCTTTCTGCAGCTCGGTGTTTGTGTAACATTAGCAAACACCCAGGTCGGGATTGAGTTATGCAGATAGTTTATTATAGATCTCGAAATGTCACGGAAAAAATAAATACATCTCCAATTATTGTACGTGTGTGTATTTTCACCACAGGTGTTTTATAGCTGTGGATCTACTTCGGGGAGAAAACTTATTATCATCTCAAGATTAAATAAATAGGTTTTATTGCTCTTATCTACAATCATAGTCATCTGTTTTTTTCTCTTATGTTGGAAATTGTTTTCATTTTTTTCCACAGACTGTACACAAAGATGGCGTTGTCTTCTGGGTCTGTGATTAGGCTATTTGCCAGTATTGTCAGGAAGGTGTCCTTTGTCTGCAAAAATGAAATCCTGTTGTAAAGAAATGTGTGGAAAACCAGCTCTCTTGAACTCTGACCTCATTGAACACTTTCCTGATGAGTTTATTATCCCAGCTGCTATTTTCAGGTCTTATTGATTTGGTTTATTTTGTTCATCACAGCCCCAATTAGTGACCAGAAGGATGACAAAGCAGCTTATATTTTGGGCAGGCCTAGCTTGTGACTGACAAGGTGGGGGCGGGGGTGTGTGTGTGTGTCAAATAGTTAAGATGGCGGGGAAAAAAAGAAAAGGAAAAACAAATCAAATTAAAAATAAAGTCTGTGTTTCTCCAAAACTACATCTGCCACCTGAAGAAGCTAGCAGCAGCTTGTAGCAAGTGTCTCACCATGGGTCAGTGACATAGGCTAAGCAAACATGGACCCATTGGTTTGTGGTCTCTTGGGCCGTTATCATGTTGCTATGTTGGTATGTTAGTTTTTTTTAATGCCAGACTTTACAACATACAGCTGAATCTGACTGACAACACTGAATGCTCATATGTTAGCAACTTGTGAAAAGGTAGCCACCAGTGTTGGTCAAGTTACTTGAAAATAATAATAAGTTACTAACAGAGATGGGCAGTAACGCGTTACTGTAATCCAATTACTTTTTTCAAGTAACGATTAAAGTAACGGGATTACTTTCTTGGATAAGTAATCATTAATTAGTAAATAATTACTATTTTCAAGTAACTTGACCAACACTGGTTAATAATTACTGATTACTTCTCCAAGAAAGTAATCCCGTTACTTTTTTGATTACCTATTTTCAAAAGTAATTAGTTACTTTATTACTTAGATACTTTTTAGAAACATGATACACAACCTGAATACGTAATAAAGCAATAGATCTTTCAGCCCAATTCTATTTTTTCTGCATAATCCTTCATATAAAATGTAATCAAATGAAAAGTCTGTTTTTAAAACTTGTTTTATTAGTTTTAATCTTTTAACTTTATGCACATTACATCAAGCAAAAATTAAATTATATGCAACAGTCTTTGACTTGAAGAAATTTGTTTAACATTTAAACCTATTTTCTGAATATTCCAGCATATAAAATAAAATGTTTTGTGTTTACACTCACTCTTTCAAAACAGATGCAAGTAAAACACGGCAAAAAATAAATAAAATCAAAGATCCAGCGGCACTAAGTCCTGTCGCTCTTAAATCTATTGTCACCTGTTTAGCAGGAGTGGGGTGGGTGGGTGCAGCAGCGGTCATGTCAGTGGGAGGATCCGGGGGTTTCTCTGTGAATTTCGGATTCCCATGGCAGCGTGCTCGGTCCTTGCTCAGATTTGAAGTTTAATTTTTCGCTGTAAAAAGAAGTTTTCTTCCCACGCAGAGTGTACAGTGGACACTAATGTTTTTGTCACTTTTTAACGAATCAAACTCAAAGTAATGTCAGTACTTCCAAACTTTAAACACTGCACGGTCGTACTCTCTCCCGCACTCCATATTATCCATTGTTGATCTGCACACGTCTGTTGCTGCCACAGACGTCGCACACTCGTACGTCATTGTCATGAGACACTCTCACAAACAAAATCACGGTTTAGTAATGCAGTAATGCAGCGTGCTTACGGGAAAGTAACAGTAATCGAGTTACTTTTTTTTCAATAGTAATCCCTTACTTTACTCATTACTTGAAAAAAGTAATCGGATTACAGTAACACCTTGTTACTGCCCATCTCTGGTAGCCACACCCTAAATCATGCTCTGTTTTATTATCTGTTTTACCCTGAATGGGATCAATGTAACAATAAAATGAACATCAAGTATTATACAGCACTGTGCAAAAGTCTCAAACCACCCTTACTACTTCATATTTTCCTTCCAAGTAGACAGACTTTCTTAATTGTTAAGTGAGCTTATGAATAGTTCTTCAGGATTTGTGAAGGTCTTTCAAAGGTTTTCGTTGGACAGTGGCAGAGTTTCATTTGTTTTCATTCAACTCTTGTACTTGACTACTGTCAGAAGAATGTTTTACATTTGTTAAGACTCTAGACACTGACATATGAAACATTCAAGCATAAAAAGGCACCTTGCTCAAGGGCTCAACCAGTGTTGTGTCTACACATAACAAACAAAGAAAAGAACCAGTTTTAAATTGTAACTTTAGTCACTTTTTTACTATCAGCTTGTCATATAAATACATAATTTGTTCGCATTTCTTTTGTTGAAAATAAGAAAAATGATAAAGATTACACAGTTAAACAAACATAAGGTAACATTTCTGCACCAACATGGTGATTTGCAAAGAGCTATTAACCAAAAAACCTGGCATATCTTGGCATGCTGAGCAGTATGTTCTTAAAACACACTGAAAAAGAATTCTAAATTAGTGGCAGCAGATCGTGTGCAGGGATGAATCTACGCCACAAGACAAGAATGAGTGTCTACAGCTATCCAAACAACATGGTGGAGGCTCTGTCATGGTTTGGGCTCCATCTCATCCAGTGGTGTTCAGGATCTTCTTAAAATTGATGGAATTATGAACACAGAAAAGTGCAGTCAGATTTTGATCCACAATCCAGTATCATCTGGAATGACTTTATGTTTCAGCATGACAGTGATCCAAGCACACTGCCAATACAGGACAGCATATTAGGATAGAAAAAAACCCCACACTCATAGATTGGCCTCCCCGGAGCGCGGACCCCATCATTACTGAAGCAGTGTGAGATCATCTTGACAGAGATTTTACAAACAAGATAAGCCAGTGAAGTTCTGATAACTTATGGAAATAACCTCCTACATAGTCCCTAAACAAATTAATATTTAATCAAACTGCTGAACAATACATACATTTTTCCTCATCAGCCCCCTGTACAAAGAAAGTTCCTACCTGAAACAAGTTTTGTATTTTTTAGTTTTTTAAAACTTGCTTTGTGACTGGGTCATGATTTCTTGAAAGAGGTGTTGGTGTTTATTTTTTTCAACTGTATTTTTAAGCACCAGAGGACACGTTTCATCTGGTCCCATTATATTCAAGACAAGAAAAACAGACTCACTATAGAGGATGTCTCTAAAACTAAATGAATTAAACAGCACTACACACCAGTGAAAAAAAACACAAAAAACCAAACATGCGTATTTGATTTGTGGATTAGCTACTTTTTGAAGCTTTTCTCTTCTCGCAATTCCCACTTGTCTTTTATTTTCATGGAGCACCAACAGACGAACTGTTTATTGCAGAGATGAATTTGTCTGGGATTTTAAGCATCACCGCATCCAGTAGGGCCTTGTAAGTAACATCTTGAATAGTGTTGAATAGTGTCTCCAAACCCTCGATACGATGCTCGTTATTATTCATGAAGCTGTCCTTTTATTGTCGTCACTTTGCTATTGGGCTTTTCTCTCTTGCAGCCCCTGTCTTCCCAGATCGATGAGCGTGTCCTGAGCCAGCAATCATGAGCCAATAATCTTCCCCAGACAGCGTAGGTGTCCTCACACTCATTCATCCACAAGTGATTGAGCTCTGTGGCCAACTCTGATACTGTACCATCCATCCTCAAAGCCAAAAAAGAGCAGTGCTGAAGCCAGAGATATTACAGTCATTAGCTGGGTCACGCGGGACTCCAAGTGCAGCTGAAGAGGCAAAGAGGGTTAAGCGTGGTGGCAGTTAACACAGTCACAGCCAGTTTAGTTTCTGTCACGCCAGCTTTTAATTCTTCGCCCTGGTTACAGCAGATACACCACAGAAACACTGTCGTTCATTTCAAATAGCATACATCAATCAGCATTTTGGGGAATGGACCTTACTGTTTTGACTCAGGGTCATCAAACCGAAAAAGAAAAAGACTGAATAGGATTCAGAAAGATACTCTTCTCAAGGCCACCATTAAAACAAGGGAACAAGCAGACTTGCTGGACACTTTATTATGTACATCATGCTAGACCCGAGTTGGACCCACTTTTGCTTCCAGAACCTGCCCTAATTCTTCGCAAGGTGCTGGAAAGATTCAGAGATTTTGACATGATAGCATCGTGCAGTTGCTGCCGATTTCTCAGCTGCACGTCTTTCATGTGTATTTCCCATTCCACAAAGATTGAGATCTGGTGACTGGGGAGGCTATTTGAGCACAATGAACTCATCGTCATTTTCAAGAAAACAGCTTGAAATGATCTGAGCTTTGTGACTTGGTGCGTTTTCCTGCTGGAAGAATCCATCATAAGATGGGTACACCGTGGGTAAAAGGATGGACTTTAGTAATAGGCTGAAGCATTTATACGATGATATACTAAAGGGCTCAGAGTGTGCCAAGAAAATGTCCTCCTACATCAATGTAGCACCATCCGGCAACCAGAACTGTTGATACAAAGCTGGATGGATCCGTGCCTTCATGTTGTTTAGGCCAAATTCTGACGAGAGATGCTTTTGGTTTTAATGAATGGTTGAGTTACTTTTGCAGTCCTATCAGCAGCTGGTCTTGATCAAGTCTATATGTCTAAATTAAGTTGCTGCCAGATGATTGGCCGATTAAAGATTTATTGTTGTTGAACAGGTGTACCTAATAAAGTGTACAGAGTGTTTTTTAGCATTGATGGTTTGGTGAAGACCAAAAAACAGGTCTCTGAATGAGTTTTTGCTAATTCAATCAGAGTCTTTTGTAAATGCTAACAGACAAGACTTCACCGATACAGCTTTAAACAAAGTAATATTTATGCATTTATGTATCATTTAAGTATAAGAAAGGTGTCCGAAAAAACAGAAGGTTCCTTGTTTTAAAACTGGAAGGAAGATAATGTATGTTGATTCCATGAGAAATTAAGGTACTCAGGTACTTTACGAGCTATAATTTATGACCTGTCAAAGATTGAGTGAACAGACACCCAGACACTAAAGAGACAGGGGAAAAGAACAAAGGAAGGAGGTAAAAACACCCAAAGCTACTAATCTTCAGAATAAAACAGAAAGTAACCTGAAATAGAGACCAAGAAAAACACTCACACAGATGAAGACAGGATAGAAATGAGGCACAAATACAAAGGAAGAGGAAAAAATAATAGAAACCACAAAGCCTGTGGCAGTAGCAGTCTTTTTCTTCTTCTTGAAACATTAGCACAATTTACTGTCACGTTAGGTTTGCGTTATATTTTCGGCAGGACCTGTATGCATGTGGAAAGAAATGATGTGCAGAGCTGCTTCTGACAAAATCCCACTGTAGCCAAACAACTGGTCCAAACTAGCCTGTTCAGCCTCAGGATCATCGTCCAGATCTTTGTTTTTTTTACTGTGCTGGGTGATGTCTGTTCCACAACCACTCAGAGCTCTGTAATGAGTGCCAGAAAATGGTGACTGCAAAAATAATGAAAACTGGATGGAACTGGAGTTTGTGACTCCTCCCCTGGATGATATGCATTTCCTATAACTCCATTATGACTATATAATACTTTTTAAACCAAATAATAGGTCATTTATTACCAGTACAATACCTATATTTTAATTTAATTTTTTTAAAAAATTGTACATTTAAAAAGTAAAGTGCATGGAAACACAAGTACAATAAACACAGGTAAAGTACTTAAGTACATGTGCTGGCTGGTGCCACCCCATGCCCCCCTTCTGGACACACCCCTTCTCATCACAATGTCATTTTTCACTTGAATCACATTGTGACTGATTTAAAATCCACTGTGCTGGTGTACAGAGTCAAAATAAAAAAAAAAATTTAAAAAAAAGATGTGTGATGTATGGACCTTTTTAGGTATCTTTGAATTTTGCTATAGCTAATAATTTACCATCGGTATGAGTCATGTAATGCATACCTTAAAAAAACCCGATCAGAATTCCTGGTCTGTTTTTTGTCAGCTAGGCCAGGATAGCTGAGTGCATCTTTCACATCCCTGAACAATCAGCATGTTTAATTTGGTACTGGTACAACAATATGATCACAGAAGGCAAAGCATCTGCGCCATTACAGCCTGGATTGTCCTCTGCTCAAGTGAGATCTCCCATCTGACGAATCTCACATTTTATGCATCATCCGAAATACACTTTAGCAATGACATCAATGTATGTGAAGGAAGTGGGGAAAAAAGCAAACAATACCAGAAACGCTCAGATTTTCTTTGAATGGAACCATGCAGAGATATATTTAAATTAAATCATTTTGCGATTTGCCCTTAAATTTAAGGGCAATTTTAATTAATTAGAAGTGGTAGGGACATATTCCCAGCACTCCTATACAATAAACAATGCTCACAGAGTTACACTATAGAGGCTGTTGTTGTAATTTAGTGGAAGCAATGCTCAGAGAGAAGTTAGGGTTAATTTTCAAGTATAAATAGGGGCAAAAATAATCGAACGCAGTTCAAAATGTTTCAGCATGATTTGATCGATGCATTTAAAAATGCATCTATAAAGTCATAAAAAAATCTCCAAACCTCATCTGGGTCTTGTCTCATCCTACAAAAGCACAAATACTGACCAATATAAGCCAGTTCACAGCCTTATCCTCATGTAGGTCTCTCCTGGCCATTCCAACGTTGCCATCAGAGTTTCTTGACTTTCGAATTATCTGCCTAAGAAGATAAGGCTTGGAGAATCACTCATCTCCTTTAAATCACTTTTTAACACACATTTTTATAGACTTGCTTTTATGTGAATCCATAACATGTGAAGTTTTTTTTTAACTGTCTAATTATTGCCTTATTTAATTCTTTTACTATTTCTTTGGCATTTATTAGTCATCGTTTTCTGCATCTCTCAGTTTTTTGATCTTGCGGCTGCTTTAAATCTATGCCAACTTTAGCTTAATTATTTGTCACATTTGGCTTGAATTTACTCTCATAGTTCTCTGTTTCTGTCAAAGCACTTTGTTACCTTTGTTTTCAAAGGTACTTTAAAATAGGCATCGTCTTCTCTCTAATTAAAAAAAACGAACAAACCCTCCTTAGATCCTGCTCTTTTAGATAATTACAGGCCCATTTCCAAACTGCCATTGATTTCAAAAGTACTTAGGAGAGCTGTCACTCATCACTCTTTTAGCTGGTTTAGGAAAACAATATATTTGATAAATTCCAATCTGGTTACAGACACTGAAACGGCATTATTGAAAATTACTAATGATATTCTTATATGCTTAGATAAGGGTGAGTTTTCCACTTTAGTACTATTAGACTTACTTCTTTAACAGCACTGAAAGACACTTCTGATTTTGTATTGACAACTGTATGTCCTCATCTGCACACTTTATATGTGGAATCCCCCAGGGCTCAATCCTTGGACCCGTTCTGTTTTCATTATATATGTTACCTCTGGGCCATCTGTGTAACAGGTTCAAAAGGCATCTTCATTGCTATGCTCACATTGCTATACACAGCTGTATTTTTCTGTTAAGCCCATCAACCTCAACATCAACTTTTCCTGCCTCTGTGAATATTTCACTGCCACTAATAATTCATTATTTCAAATCTCAATCCTTGGAAAACTGAGGTTCTTGTGTTTGGTCCTGACAGCTTCTCACAGGAAGTTAAGGGACTTAATGCATGTTAAGTCCAGTTTTAATAGAATGAGGCATCCTGATTAAGGGAACATCCAGAGAAAAGAAAAAAGGAGAGAGGGCATCAGGCAAGTAGGAAGAAATTGGATTTTTACATTTTATTTTTGTGGTGAGAAAGAAGTAGAAATGTCATCTCTATCTTTGTGAATGAGAAGCGTGAGAAAAATAATACTTTCTGTTTACAGTTGGTACACAGATGGGTTTGCACAGTAAAGGCCAGGATCTATTTTTAGGCACTATAAGCTAAAATAAATCCCACGTAAGAAGCAAAACATTCTCAAGTTATACATGAAGGGAGGGGGAAAAAACATTAAAAAAAAAGAGGTTCACTGTGCAGCAAGAACACGCTAGCATCACCAGCTGACTGGCAGATGCTGCAGAAACTGTGGGCAAACATTAAATGACATTACGTTTTGGTTAGAAACTGTTTGTCTTTACCAGCACCTGCCACAGATGGAAATGAGATGAGGTGTTTGATATGTTATTTACAAGGTCCTTTAAATCCAAATTACTGGAACACAAAAGTATACAAATTTGGGAAGGTCAGGGTTGCTCCTTTTGTTGCTCTAAATCTTGCGCTGTCATCGTCCGTGTCCTGAAAAGGGGATTTTTACTGTGTATTTGTGGATAATACAAACTCTCAGACTTAACTTTGTGTGCCTGGATTCTTGCCTTACGTAACCTGAGAATTATGTTATTTCAGAGAAACTGCATGTGGCGTCTTTGCCTGTTCATCTTCGGTTCACATTGAACGTGCATGCTTAGTTTCCATAGTGATCTTCGGGGATGTGTGTAAACAGCTTATAGGGACAGATAAAGGAAATGTGGCTTGTATGTGACATGATGTATGGAAGAGGTGGTGGGTGGTGGAGGTTTATTTTTGCTGATTGCACTCAGACACAAATCAGTGCTCATCTCTTGCAAGCACCAGGATTCTTAGTAATCTGGCTTCTCGACCTGATTTCAAATTGACTTGCAAATTAGTAAATGCACAAATAACTTTCTGAATGCCCCATAGGGTTACATTTTGTAGTGCAGCTAATAAGTGATTTAAAGAAAGGAAAAACACATAACTTTTACATGAGATTAGTTGAAAAAAGCTAACCCCAATGAAAACTTTACTAATAAGATGCCACATTTGATTGCACATTCTAGTGCAACCGTTCCATCATACGCTGATCTTAATTGTTGCTGATGTTAATGAGTTTGTCTACCAGACTATAAACATGTAGGGAATTATTGTAAAGGAGAATGAAGTTTTTATTCAGCACAGTGTGTAATTAGCTGTTGATTAAAACCATCTGTTCCACTTTACCTTTTCTAGTATTGTTCATCAATACATGTCCCAATAATGGTTGGTGCATTATTTTGTATCATTTTACCTATCGACAAAAAGCAGGTGTGACTTTTGTTATTTTCTTTGTGTCACATAAAACAGGATATGTCACTTTAGATTAATGATGTTGCATTATCTCTAAGAGCCCAAAGTGAAGAAAATATTCCCCACACCATCACACCACCATCAACTGGAGCTGTTGATACAGTTAATGAGACCATTTAATGTTTTTCCAATCTTCTATTGTCCAGTTTCGGTGAGTCCCTGTGAATTGTGGCCATAGCTTCCTGTTATTAGCTGATATGAGTGGGGCATGGTGGGGTCTTCTGCATCTGCTTCAAGGTTTGATGAGTGGTGGTTTCAGAAAAGCTTGGTTGTAACTAATGGTTATTTGAGTAAATGTTAACATCTCCTCTACTGTATCTTTGGGTCTTAACAGAGGATTTTTGCACAAAGAGCTGCCTCTCAGTGGATGATTTTATATTCTCTGACCATTCTCTGTAATCGTCTGGGCATGCATAGATGTTGCCACTATGCCAGAGTACAATTTGGTTGTTTTTGTGACTTGAAATAGGAGGAAATTACTTAATAACAAAAAGTGCATTATCGATGGAGTACTGCAGAAGGCTCCTGTATATATCTGGCATTAATTTGCATAGTTAGTGTCAATAAATACAAAACCTTTCCAGGACATTTTGATCCGTAAAATTACTGCATGAGTCATAGGTACATTTTCCTCATTTGACATAGGCCTGTTACTTTGACAACATGATGCATTTTAGTGTGTTTCCAATATTTAGAGAAACTGCAAAACTCCCATGTAAATAAGGATAATTAATTTGTTTATTCATTAAGCCTACAAGCCCATATGCTGTACATGGAAAATGCTTTTAGTTCTTCTGTGTTGGTGCCTGATGCCATTACCAATGGTATTATTGGTGTTAAAGGAATAAAGAATTCCATAATAGAAGCTTAATTCTGCTTTTACGCTTAGATACCAAAACAATTTGGCGAGATTTACACACTAACAACTTCTTCATGCACTAAAAAACAGACGGTTAGACTTGGGCGAGTTAAAATATGATGCTGCACAACATTAAACCTACATATTGAAAAATGACACTTTGCCAATGCGTCACAATGTAAGGTGACTGGATATACTTTTGACTTAATCTGATGCGTCAGGCAATAATTGCAAGAAGAAATCTTGTGCGTACCTGTGAGATAATGCTGGATTTGTAAAAGTTGTCAGTATCTGATGTAGATCTAATCTATTTCCTTCAGTTTTCATGCTCAGCGAAAGCTAATCACCTGTTAGCCCTAGGTCAATATTTCGTACACAGGCATGAACCCCCTTCAATCATTTCATCTTACCTGCGGCAGAAAGCAAGCAAGTACATTTCCCAAAGTAGGCCAGTATTTCATAAAGCCCTATCTGCTCTTATCCTAGCATAAAAAAAGTCTTCTAGAACTCCCAACCTTTGTTCTCTTACATTTAAAATTCCTGTTGTCTGCTCACAGAAAGAAACGTGTTCGCTGAACTTCATTATCATAATCTTGCACCTTTATCTATTGCTTTCTATGCACTCAATCTTGCTCCTGTCTGTCATGATGGCCTTTTGAGTGGTCCATTCCAGTTTTAGTTTCCCCTTTAACTCTTTGCCTTCGTTCTCCCTTGTCAGCTTCTTGATAGACCACCGTCTTGGAACAGAAATTCAATGCTTCTTCTTCCCGCTGTGGACTTAATCTGATTAACAAAACCTCAAATCAATGTGCAGCTAATGTAACTGCTGACATAAGTATCCCTTATTTCATTGATGTACTTTTTGCTTTGGTAGAGCAGGTACTTCCTGATAACCAAACACCACTACTGACGCAAATGTATATGAATACAAATGCACTTCTAATTTCACCCTGAATTTCAGTGTTTATTGTGTATCCAAGATAGGTTTCAACCACAGACTCGATCCATATAAATGATAGATGTGGCATTGGTAATCTCATCCACTGGCTTGTGGACTACTGAGTTATATGAATGTTTGTTAGCTGGCTTGTTTAGGAAGATGGATCCATAATTCCCTGTCATAGTAAATGGCATGCAAATTTTAAACATTATACTTACTAGAGAAACTAAACAGCCAACTCAAGCGTCTTTTTTAGGACAACCATTCCACTGCAAATTAAAATCCATAGTAGAAAGTGGCTGCAGTTCAATGAGTTGCCTTGAGTGAATACACTAACCTCTTTTCACTCTCCATGTATTCATACACCACTCTGCATTTAATTATAAGTGATTATTAATCTCGGGCTCTCTTCCACAGTGCCTTTTTTCCTGTCACCCACCCCTGCAGCACATGGCTGCCCCTCCCTGAGCCTGGTTCAGCTGGAGGCATCTTCCTGTTAAAAGAGCATTTTTCCTTCCCACTGTTGCCAGGTGCTTGCTCACAGGGGGTCATCTGATTTTGGGGGTTTCTCTGTCCTTTTCTTACAGGAAAGCCTATTTTGTTTATAAAATGCTAGTACACTGCTAATAAATGATAGTTGTTTCTTGAAGGATTCAGGACAGGTCGAACTACCTCTATGGCACCAGAAGCTTTCCACTCAGGAGCAGAATCAGAATCTTTAGTGGGTTAGAGTGGGATGATATGATCACTGAATGACAAAAGTCAGATTTGGTTCATCAGTTAGTTTTATCAGATTATTAAAAGCCAGATGATATTCCCTGAATCTAAAGTTGTGAAATGTGTATCAATCCCGCTGGTCAGTGTAAAAGGAAAACCTGTCCTCTCAAATTAACTTCAGCTTCAGTTTTTCTAGGAACTCCAAAAAATGCTGTGGTGCTTAATTAATGCAAAGTCAAAAGAAGAGAATAAATGTGTTTTCTTGGCTGTGTGATGTACCAGCATTGTTTGCCTCCCCTGAGGCTTCATGGACCTCATTCTGTATATCATAAAAAATGTTATTATGTCTTCAGGCATTGG
Source organism: Etia nguti (assembly GCA_015106755.1). Lineage (NCBI taxonomy): Eukaryota > Metazoa > Chordata > Actinopteri > Cichliformes > Cichlidae > Etia > Etia nguti. The sequence continues at coordinate 28,129 of VUQG01044537.1, forward strand.
AGGATGCACTTTTAATATTAGACCACGAGCACCATCTCTACCATAAAATGCTACAGGAAACCTGGATAACCTGTAGAAAATTAACATATTTATCTCCTCCATGTTACTTAGAATTAATTAATATTTAAAGCTAATCATTTTTTATACAATTTGCCAGCAGATAAATGTGACAGCATTTACTTTTAAATATCTGTGATAGGGATTCTGAAAGGGACTCAGGCACAGGCCAGGTTTTCCGTTATGCGAAAGACAGTGCGTTTATTTACAGTGGACACAATCACCAAGTGGCTATATACAAGGTGCAGGGGAAAGGGGTCCAGGTCGCCAGGGTCCGTGGGGAAACAGGGTTTAGGGAAAAGGGTGCTCCACACTCTCTGTACAAAGCTCCGAGTCCTCCTCCTCTGCCACTCCTCTCGTACCCAGGTTCCAGAAAAGATCTACACACAAAAGGTCAGGTTAGGGGGATAGTCACAAAAAGCTATAAAGATTCAGGTTTGCCGATGTACAAGTTGACTGACGCTGATAGCTCAACGATCCAGCGAACACTAGCATAGATCAGCCATCTTAAGTAGCACTGTAATCAGCTGGGATCAGCGGCTGGTGCGGTGATGAGAGCAGGTGTGTAGGCCAGCAGCGGGAGCCCCCAAAGAGCCTCGCCGCGGCGAAAGAGAGAGCGAGAGGGGGAGAGGG
>VUQG01044540.1:10091-39999 GCA_015106755.1 Etia nguti
TAAATGCTTTCTTTGATTTTCCGACCTTTGACTGATTCTTCATAAACTGGTGAATATGGAAACCACAACAAACATCAGAAAGCATTTGCAAGTTTATTTTTGGTCCTCATTTTTCAATTTCAAAATAGTTACAGTCAAACTTCATCAACCTTAAGACTGTTACATTTTTACTTTGATTTAATATAATTTACATGCTTGAGTTAAAACACTGACAACATTTCAGTATCTCAGCATGTCAGTTTACTTAACGAGTGATTCGTGGATAAATGAATCCATACACTCAAAGTTAGGCTCTCTTTAATCTCTACGTTTTTTTTCCCTTTTTAGTGAACAATGCTTTCTTTAATTTTTGTTGGTTACACTGTTTCTTGCTGGTTTTAGATAACTAGCTGTTTAATTTCACCTCAGTATTACAGCACAAACATTTTATTGGTCAAATAAAGACAAGAATTGGATTCCTTAGGAAACTATAAAAGTGCCTGAAAAATTGAACAAAAAAAGACTTCAAATGTTGCTTTAGTTCAGCAACACCAGATTAGGTTTATGTGGGGCCCTAATTTTCATTTTGGACGTTAATCTAAGTGCAAATCTGTCTGAGTTTTGAGAATTCAAGTTATTTCTGCCGTCTTGTGTCTCTGCCTTTTGTACAAATCTGTTTGAGCATGTCAGGATCCGAGTTTGCTTCCTGTTAGCTTCTGCCTTAAAGTCTGAGCTTGTGCTTGAGATCACTGGTGTTTGGTTGGTTTGTGTGCTTTGTGGTTTTTTGTTTGTTTGCTTGTCTAACAAAGGAAATAAAAAAAAACTAAAGCAATGAAAGACGCTGCTTTTACTTTTGTCCACATAGATTCTTATCAAGTTCCAATCAAACCAAATGTAACTGTAAACACGCAGCAGACACTTCATTAGGTACACCTTGGTAGTACCAGGCTGGACCCCATTTTTCCTTCAGGACTGCTTTAATTCTTCATGGCAGAGATTTTTCAGCTGCACACATCGTGTAACTCTCCTGTTCCAGCACATCCCAAACGTGCTCGACTGGATGGAGATCTGGTGACTGTGGAGGTCACTGGAATGCGGTGAAGTCATCGTCATGTTCAAGAAGGCGGAGCTTTGTGACACGGTGTGATCCTGCTGCAAGCAGCTATCACGTGGTCCCAGTCAGCAGTGATTCACAGGTAGGCCGTTGTGTTTAAACAATTCTCATTTGGCACCAAGGGACCCAAAGTATGCTGAGAAAATATGCCCAACATCACCCCACCAGCAGCAACCTCTGATACAGGACACTATGGGTCTGTGCTTTCTTGTCTGCACCAAATTCTGAGCCTACCATCTGAATGTTGCAGCATAAACTGAGACTCATCACACCAGGCAGCGATTTTTCATCTTCTGTTCACCACTTTTGATGAGTCTGTGTCAATTATTGCCACAGTTTCCTGTTGTTATCTGACAGGTGTGGTCTTCTGCTGCTGTAGTTCATCTGCTTCAAAGTTCAAGATGCTCTTCTGCATACCTTGGTTGTAACGAGCGGTTATTTGAGTTACTGTTGCCTTCCTGTTAGCTTGAAGCAGTCTGGCAGTTCTCTGACCTCTGACATCAGCCAAACATTAACACACAGAACTGCTGCTCACTGGATATTTGCTCTTTTTTTTGGACCGTTCCCTGTAAACAGCAGTTTCTGAAATACTCAGACCGGCTTGACTGGCACCAGAAACCATGCCAAGTTTAAAACTACTTAAGTCTTCCCCATGCTGCTGCTCAGTTTGAACTTCAGCAGGTCGTCTTGACTCTGTCGACGTGGCTAAATGTACAATGTTTCCGCCATGTGACTGTCTTATTCAATATTTGCAAAACTGGATTTTATATCTGTTGAAATAACAGATGTTTCAGTTTGTACAGTCATGCTCTGCCTTCATCATCAGCTTTGGCTGGAGGACTCTCGCTGCCCTCTGCACTTTCTAAAAGTTTCCTCATGTCCTATCAGATCCATCACAAACGCCCAAACTTTTTAGGCACGCCTCGTTTCCCTTTTTCTTGTTTCCTCTCCTTGTTGAGACTTCTGTCGGCCAAAATAGCAGAAATGAATTTTTAATCAGCCGGCCACGAATCTGATCTCTCTCTCCTTCAGTCTGTCTGCGGATGTGTTGTTTGTCCCAACAAAAATAAAACAGAAACTGTGTGTGTGTGCGGTCACAGGAAACAGCAACAGAAGAAGAAAAAGGGGCAAAAAAATAGGTGTCAATGGTTGCATCAACTGCCCCCCTGCTGCTGAGCCTTGCCCCCCCCCAACTTTTATGTCCTTAAAATACATAAACAAAAACATTTTTTCTCTCATTTATATTTTTCTTAGAAGAGATAATAATACAATAAATAGTTTTAAAGTGTTTTGTGGATATTTTGTTGGCTCCATTTACATGGATTACTGGGATTTTCACATACTTCACTGAAGAGGTATGGCCCACCCTGCCTGGACCTCTTGCCCATCCTTTGCCCCCCCATGTAAAATTTTCTAGATCCACCACTGACATCCAGACTTCATTATTTGTAAACCTATGTTTTCACTGATGATAAGAGTTTACAGGCCACCGGGTTTCATAAATTCATAAATAGTGTCATCCCAAAGAGATTAATATAATCTCTGGTTTCATGTGCCTCTGTGGTGCTGTAGAATACAGAATTTATGGCTATTTTGATCTCTTTTTTTTCCTGTTTCAAGCAAAAGGCATTTCTGTAAATATTTGTTATGTCAAAGTGCCATAAGCTGCTTTTAACATCAAGACCTGAAGCGAGCAGCATCCTACTGATAGCAGTCACCTTACTGATGCTGATTTTGCAAAAAGTAAAATAAAATTTGAGATATTTTTTTTGGTCTCATTGAGGGGTGTCAAACTCCAGGCCTCGAGGGCCGGTGTCCTGCAGGTTTTAGATCTCACCCTGGGTCAACACACCTGAATCAAATGATTAGTTCATTACCAGGCCTCTGGAGAACTTCAAGACATGTTGAAGAGGTAATTTAGCCATTTAAATCAGCTGTGTTGGATCAAGGACACATCTAAAACCTGCAGGACACCGGCCCTCGAGGCCTGGAGTTTGACACCCCTGGTCTAATGGATTAGTGTGATTAGAAATTGATTCTATCCCTACACCGCAGCCTCCCACGCCATTCAAGTTTTTGTGGAATGTATCGACTCAACGAGTAGTTACATTTTTTGGGAGGTCCATGTCAAAATGGCTCTGACACAGAAGTATGATTCACATGTCAGTCGTTCACATGTTTTTCCTTGGACTCTGACTAGTAATTGTTGGTTTAAACTGTAAATATCCTCTGCAATTTTTTTTTTTTTTTGTCGAGGAAAATGCGGCTTTGAAAGTAGCCAATCTGAGAGCATCATTCATGCGGGAATACAGTCCAGCATCCCGGCATCATAACAGTTTACCGTGTGTAGCTATCTCGAGTGTGTTGCTGGGTGTTCCTGTGCTTCTTGCTCTTCTTAAAGCTCCAAGATGCTGCCCACATGCATATTTAGGGTTCAAACTATAATAATAGGCATTCATAGCCTTTTCATTGACCACATCTAGGAACGTAGGTGCTCTAGGAACGTAACCCCCACAAATTTCGGGGGTTGACTGGATAAGCCACCTTCGGCCGACTGTTGCTGTGATTTGGAGCTACATGATTAAAATTGAATTGAACTAAATGAACTGGATGTCTCTCTCTGAGACTGACAAAGCCTTACGGCACCTGAATGGTCATGCCATGCTAGAGAAGCTGGACTACCTGTGCAGCTTTAATGGATTCCAGCCTCTCCAGAGCTCCTGATGTCACTTTGATCCAAAGCAGCTGAAGTGGCGTCACAGTGATTTTTGCTTCCTAACTGGACAGATTGATTTCCTTGACGCTTAACTAGTCTGACTGATTGTTCCCTTAATCCCATAATTGTTCCCTTTTGAGCACTGTTGAAACTTTACAGTTCATCTATTACTTTTTCTTCAAAAGTCCTGAACACACTCTCTCATCATGCTGAAAAGCCAGATGCTGCACTGTGTGCATTTTCAAACAGATAACAGCGTTCAGCCCCGACTGGACGTGGCAGAGCTTCAAACTGTGTCAGGATCATCAGCTCTCTCTCAGATTGGAAGGAGACCTGCCCGGAGACTCGCCCTACACCAGCATCCATTATGTGAAACTCAAGCTGAGCTGCAGAACAATCTTAATGTCGTTCATCCTGTGGAAGTTTCACCCTGCTTGTCTTTCAGAACAAAGCTTTGGCACAGAGGTGACATTTAAAGGGCCAGTTCACCCAAATCTGATTCTCATTAAGACGTCTTAACAGTTTCAGTTCTCCCAGAAAGAAAGTTGTTATAGTAAGTAAACCAAAGGTGAGTGAACTGGAACTAGAATAGAACTAAATATCAAACCAGTTCTTCTGTTAACAGCTTCTTAAGTTAGAAGAAGTTCAAAAGTTAGTCCAGATCCAGAAGAGTGCCGTCCTCCTCAGTCTGGTACATAAAACTATATATAAAAAAAATATGCACTGAAGGCTCAAGCTGTCATGATGTTTAAGAGTTTTGGCTATCCTTCATTTCCTGTTCTATTATAAAAGCATCTCATTTTTCCACCTCACACCTGATTGAATGTCTTGTCTTTAGCTTTGTTATTTGATGAGCTTCATGTTTCTGTTGTTTTCCTTTGCCCTCTTTCAGATTTTCCTTTTTTTATTATTTAGCTTTTTGCCTTCCATTTTAAGAAATAGTGCTTTTATAAATGCAACACTCTATATCCTTTCTCTTTTTAACACATGCCTTTTTATCTTCTGTTTGACTTAACTTTATTGACATTATTTGTTCTGCATAACCAACAAGTTTTAAAGGACATTTGATTTGCATTTGATACAGAAAACAAAAGGAAGAGAGGGAGAGAGCAAAGAGTGCCCAATGGACCCTGAAGAGTATAAAAAGTAGAAGTGGATGGACGTGAAAAGCACTTAGTAGAATTAAAAAGAAGGAGACATTAGCTCAGGTGAATGCTGAGTTTGATGCTCTCAGCAGCATCAGGACTGAGTTTCAGTGACAGTTTGACAGGTTTGGTTCATTTACGAGTACAAAGTGTGTGACGTTTCACAAAGTGATGACTAAACGAACACCACTGATGCATCTCAAACTGAAACAGGCCTGTACGAATCTATAAATACTGTAAGATGCAGTATATCTTTATTTATCTTCAGGATATGACCCACATTTAAATGATTTACTCTTCGGTTTCATGTATTAGTTCTTCTGTGCAGCAGATTATGATTTTACGGTTTTCAGCTCACCTGCTGTCCTGAGTCAGAGCGTAAAAGGCTGCATCTCATCACCGTTCATGTTTTCTGAAACTAGTTGACAGAGGAGATGAAATGAGACATCATCTGTCTGGTTAGTGGTGTTTCCTCACAGAGAGGGTCCTGTGCACCTTTTTGACCCAGTCTGAAACATCTGGAAGGATTTTTATAAACATCCACAGGAGATATCATGTTTATTATAACGCTGAGGTTTTTCTAGTCAGTTCTCACAGATAATTCTGGTTTCTCAGATGCCGCCTGCATCTCACTGTTAATCACAAGGTGACTTTTGGCTTTAGTATCTTATTACACCGACTGTGACAAAATAACGGCCCAATTTCAGAGACCTACAAAGTCTGTTACAATCTGAGCGGTCTGAGTCATTTGGAATTGGTTGCGCTTTTTTCCACTCTCTTTCAGTAACTGCACTCACTGATTAGGTTTATTAAAAGATCATGGTTTGGGTTAAAACACATCCCTTAGCAACATAACAGTGACACGGCGCACACCGGCCTGTCGTTACACTCAGTATAGCTGTAGGTTAGTCAGTCTCCCTCCTCGGATGTACCATTAGCATTAGCTTTACTTTTTGTTAGCTAGTATGTTAACTTGCAAGTGTTGTGCCTCTGTCTGTTTAGTGTGACGTGTTCACAGGTTACTGTACAAACCACACACATAACTCTGCAATGGACACACTGATTTTGACACATGTGGGCTAACTGCGTTTACCTCTTTCCAGTCTTTATGCTAATCTAAACGTTAGCTTAACTGAACTTATTCTAGCTTAAAATAAAAAAAAAAACTACAAAAATGCTTAAACTGAGGCTTCAAAGTACAAAGTTGAGGAACTTTTTCATCAGATGTTACCTTCATACATTTTACTTCAAGAACAAAATTACAATTCAGACTTTCATAATCTTTTTATTCACTTCATTTCATACACGTGCATGCTATTTCTCTTCAGTCCAGCTCAGTTTAAGCTCAATTGATTTGGTTCTTGAGCAGACCTTCATGTTTAATGTCACCTTATTTACTGTAATTTTATTGTTTTGGGTTTTTCATCTTTTTTAACAGCTACAGAAAAATCTTCATTAGCAGAAAGAACAAATTTCCACCCTGAAAGCTGCCCACATGCATGAATAACAGAAAACTACAGTCCATCACGTAGGTTTGTCATGGAAACCCAAAGCTGAAAACTAAAACCAATTTACATCATGACCCCTCCAACTCCTGATTTCTTTAAACTCCCCAAAATCTGATCAAATTCCAGCCCTCTTGGATTTTAGTCCTCCTGTTTATGCTCGATGAGTTCAAAGGTCAAACATGAAGATCACTCTTCATGTTGTGTTGCCTTGTTTTAAATGAAAGCCAGATTTAAATATGAATGCAGTCATCGTTTCTATATGAACACGTCACGCACGAGGCAGGAAGTGAATCTGAACAGCTTTGATCTTTGCTGTGAACGCAGCCTTCAGCAGCTCTTCGTCACAGCTGATGCGGCTCCTTCTTCCTCGTTATCGACGTGTAGGATGGATGCTCCACATAACTATAGTTTATTACGCCTCCTTCGTCCTCATAATCTATATCGTCCTCTTCGATATCATCAATATCATCATCGTCCAGGCAGCAGCTGTCCCCGTTTGACCCCTCGTCCTCTTCGTCCTCCTCTGGCACATTCTCGCAGCTCATCCTCATCCTCATCTTCTTGCGGTTGTTGTTCCTCACCGACGCCTCCAGAGCTTTCTGGCGACGGTAGAAGTGGGAGAACTTGTTGAATATGATGGTGATGGGCAGCGCCACCACCAGGGTGCCGCCCAGGATGCAGCCGCTTGCCGCAAGCTTCCCGACCACCGTGACGGGCACCACGTCCCCGTAACCCACCGTGGTCATGCTCACCGTCCCCCACCACCAGCAGGCCGGGATGGTGTCCAGGCCCACATCCTGGAAACAGACACAGAGGGATGCTTTAGACATCCAAGGTAAAGATTTTCAGATTTATTAATATTATTATGTAAACAACACAATTAAATGATAAAATACTTTGGTATATAAAATCAATCCCAACAAAGCTGGAGCTCGAAACTAATCTTCAAGGGGAAGAGATTAAATAAAGACACAAACCTCTGACCTCACTGACTTAATGTGGTCTTTGAATTTAATCATTAGTAATTACACCAACAGGTGTGCTTTAAACATCAGATTAGATTAGATTAGATAAAACTTTATTAATCCCTCGGGTGGGTTCCTCCAGGAAATTCGGTTAGTTCCTCCGGGAAATTCGGTTAGTTCCTCCGGGAAATTCGGTTTCCAGGGATATCTGTGATATCCCTGGAAAACAGGATAACTGCCACTCCACTTCCACTGTTCAGTCACTGATATTTTTATTTGTTACAAAGCAAAGATAACAGCTTGATTGCACTGTGAAGGATTCATCAGCCTCTAACAGCACTAATTAAAGTAAAATACTCTTTGAGCCAAAACCTTTTAATTAGCCAAATGTCATGAAAATCAGATCAGGGATTTTATTGGCAGGAGGAACACAAGTGAGTGATAACACAAAGACTTTGTTAGAAAGTAACTGAGTAGTTGGTTGAAGTGTGTAACCATGTTTTCTGTCTTCATACTGTAGCAACTGGCGAACATTTAGCAGGTGTAATGTTTGCCACGTTCATCGGCATGTTAGCATTCCCATATTTATACTGAGAGGAATTTAACTGCTCACAAAGTATTGGAAAAATTAAAACTGTAAACTGATGATGGCTGTACACCAAACAGACTGACACTGAACTCACTGGAGCGAAGATGTTAAACATTTAAAAGGCAAATTCAAAGAACTCATTTGAACACAAACTAAAAGTTCAATGATTTCCACCAGTGTGTAAAGCAACCACACGTCAGTCAAACTTTACCTCTTCATATTCAGCAGTGTAGGCGATACCTGAGAAGACGGACACTCCGACAGCCAGGTAGAGCAGCAGAATGCCCACCTCACGGTAACTGTGCTGCAGATAAAACATGGAGGAGTTGAGTTGTGTTTGTGCACAAAACCTCATCTGTCATCATTTAATATTTGAGGTTCAATTTGTGACAGCGTTACAGCCAAACCGCCCACCATCTACGTCCGCTCGGCGTGAGAAAACACTCGTCCGCGTCTTTTCTTGATGTGAACTTTGCGTCCGCAGCTCACCTGACAAAATGTTTGTCTCTGTAAATGTGACTCTAAAGTTTTGCACTTCCTCTCATTTGACTGCACCGTGTCGGTGGAAACTCATAAAAAGAAGGTTTTATAAGAAGAGTAGAAGAGAACGTGTGGAAGTACTGATTTTGAAAACTATAAATGTTTGTATTTGGTGTAATTCATTACTAAACAAGAGCAGTGTGAGACCGCCGCACTCCTGCACCACGCTGAAAAGTCTTCCATATCATGGATGAGTTCAGTTCCTGGTTTCAGGATATCTGGATCTGAATCACTTTGTAATAATCTGTTGGCATTCTTGACATCTTTAGGTCTCCCAAATCTTCTTATGTAGGTTTGATATGTATTTATGAAATTATGACGTGATGTGTCCCATCTCCTGTAACGTTTTCAGGGAACTCTGCCCAGAACTTTTATAATCCCGCCAACAATCAGTGAAAACAATCACATGAACTTCTTACTGAACACAATGAGCTACACAATCTGACAACAAAGCAGAATTTAACACATTTTAAGTGCATATATATTTTATATATGCACTCATAGCATGAATAAAAAATCAGGCAAAAAATATTGGCAGTCATTTTTTTTTGGAGATAAAACAGACGGCTATGTACGTCCAAGTGAAAATCAGGGTCGGTGAATACAGCACGTGATGTACGTCATTATGTGATTGACAACAAAGGATGAATCGTGGCAGCTGTCATGAAAAGGAAGGTGGATGCAGAATGCTGTGAGTTTTTGTTTAAGTGAAAGGCAAGCCGCTCTGCCTAGTTTGTGGTGAGGCGCCACCACCATTACAGCTTGAAACATGCTAAACGTGACGAGCTGAGAGGACAAATGCACTCTCAACTCAAAGTTAACGCTCTTGGTCTGAGTTTGAGTCCTTAACAAGCAGCTTTTACACGACCACAGACTGACAGAGAGAATATTACGCGTGCAAGTTTTGTGGTGAGTGCATTAACAGCCAAGAAGCTGAAACCTCATGAGGCTCAGTAACACAGTACTTACAGACTTTTGCATCCCCGAGTATGTGTTCATAATAATATGGCCCTCGGAGAACTATATAAACATTTAAATGGCCCCCACCCCTGTTTTAAAGGAAACAAATGTCAGCTTTGCAGAGGGATACTCTTTGTTAAAATTAAGAAGGATGGTGCTTAAAAAGAAGTCTAAAAAATAAAAAATGTGCCCCTCGTGGACGTGGATCCCTTCACACTATGAGAAACAAATCTAAGAGAAAAAAAACTTTGTATGCAAACAAACAGTCAGTGGAGTAAAAAAAAATCCGTTATCTGAGAAATGGAGCATTTCCACAAATAAGCAGCAGTAAAAGTCAATTCACAATGAAGCTGGTCTTTTTTTCAGAGAACTCCTTTTTCAGAGGCTTCTTCATTAGATTATAGTTTACTTCTGAAATGTTTCGTTTTCCTTTTTCAAGATCAAACTAAACATTAAACTAATGTTTCGAGTTAAAGGCTTTTTCATTACTTGATATGCAGGAAAGAGACCAAATAAGCTCTCAGTGGTTCATTTCGAATGCCGGTCACGGATCAGGAACTTTATTAAAGTGGTGCTGCACTTTAATAAAGGTTTTAATAATCCTCTGCTCATCTCTGCTGGAAGGAACAAGCTCATGCTATAGGAGATGAGACGGAAACACAACGTGCAGATGTAATGAAAACCAGGAGGAGCAGCGCGGTCGTAGATTGTGGTCCCTGATCCTTCATCAACAACCCCAACTCCAAAAAATGTCAAATAAAACAGAATGCAGGGATTACAGTTTTCATAAACTCACATTTTATTCACATTAGAATTGACAAAATATATCATTTTAAGAAAAATAAATGCTCATTTTGAATTTGTTGTTAGCATTACATCTCAGAATGCTGGGACAGGGCCATGCATTCCCTTTTTTTCAGCATTAGTCCATAAACATCTGGTGTCAGCTGTCATAAGTCAAAGGTGACTCCGAAGTTCTGGACTCTGCATTCACAACCCAGCAACCGACAGAGCTGTTTAACAAGTGTATTTACACAAGATTTAAAAGGCAGCAGCACCAGAGGCTGGTGAATCACTGGGGTTTAACAGGACAGTTTCAGGCGGCTGTTTTGTCAACAAAGGAGAGAAGAGTCGGTCAGAGCCAGAGCAGATGTGTGGTTAGAATATCCTGACATCCTCGGAGAGACAAGAGGAGCGGTGGAGGGTGGACAGGCAGGTAAGGTTCCTCAGTTCCCTTCTCAGTGCACACAGACCAGCTTGGAAATCCTGGAAAAGACTTCTGTTGCAGGTGAGTGGCTTAACAGGTGAATGTAGGCATGCTTACTGATCACAGTCTGAGAGGTGTGGCTCGAGCGGGTCTTTAAAACTAATCACCGATCCTCAGATGGTCGGCAGGTGCAACAGGCGAGAAGCGATTTTAAGTTGGTGAAAGGTCCAGACTTTAGGCTGGCCACTTCAGCACACCGACTCTTCTATCCAGAGCCATGCTGCGGGAATAGGAAGGCCTTCCCTGAAAAAGACGTCGTCTGGATGGGAGCATGTGTAATGATAACAATAATACCATCAGAGATGCAGGCTGATGACATGCAGATGTTCCCTCTCCTCTTTAGTCCAGAGGCTGTAGCATCCATGATTTCCAAATAGAATTTCACATTTCAGTTCGTCTGAACTCAGAACAGTTTTTCACTTTGCCTCAGTCCAGTTTTAATGAGCTTTGAGAGGCAGCGGCGTTTCCGGATCACGTTCCCATACGGCTTCTGGTTCGCACGATAGAGCTTTAACCTGCCGTCCCGCACGGATGGCACGGTGAGTTGTGTTCACAGACAGAATCGTCCCAGCACACAGAGGTTTCTCCCAATTCTCAGATTATTTTGATGATATTATGTACAGTAGATGAGGAGATATTCAAAGCCTTCACAATTTTATATTCTGAAATAATTTACTTTTGAGAAACGGTCTCTCTGAGTTCAGTTTGAACACGTTTTCTGTGAATAAACTTTGGGTTTATGAGATTTACAAAAACATTTTATGCGGCGTCCCAACTTTTTTGAAATTGGGATGGTACGTCTATGTTCCCCGCTGGTGTCACTGATACATTACACATGGTGCTAAACATACACAATACACACAAAAAAGTTGCTTGGACTGATTTAGAATATAAAACCAAATTTCCATCAGATGTTAAAGCTTGCATAAAGAAATTCTGTGCAGAAAGCAGATTAATGTGTAAACATGACTTAAAGTGTAAATGTTGCCATCATAAATTCAGCATTGTGCTATCTTCAAGGCTTTTACAGATGACCTCACTAATCCAACTTATACCTTGAAAGCATGATTTTAATTGGAAACCATCCACAGCAATAGTAACTAATTGGAAATGCTAAGTAATGTGTTTTCTAGTGTTGTTTTCCTTCCATCTCAAACACACTGAGACAATTCCCCTAAACTCAACAACAAGTGAACATCAGTGAGATCTTGTGTTAAAAACTGCAGCTCACATGCAAACTTGTTTCCTTCAATTGTCTTTTTTGTGTGTCTGTGTGGCCCTGAACCCTAACAATTAAAAACACATCTCCAAAAAAGTGTGCATCACAACAGCTGAGATCTGCTCACAATCCATCAACCTGCATCTGAGGCGTCTACAGAAAGGTCAACAAAGCAAAATGTCACTAAACTACAAAATAAAAATCAGTCACGTTGTTTGTACGGCTGGTTAATGCGTGTCAGAGATCCACACGTTACACAACTTTGTGTGTCTGTGGGAGCAGACGGAGTCCCCACTCACCCGCAGTGTTGCTCCCAGTGACCGCAGGCCTGTCGAGTGTCGGGCCAACTTTAACACTCTGAAGATCCTCATTAACCTGAACACCTGAGAGGATACAGGGTGGAGTATGAGTCTGAATCTTTAAAAAGAGTCTGAGTAGCTCTGGCTACAAAGGTGGAGTCACGAAGCTTCAAATAATGGGGTCAGTGTACGGACGAGTAATCGCCGTGAGCTTCACACTGTTTTCAGACAGTGTTTTTTTCTAATATGGTATGAGCACAGAAGCCACACCCACCATGTGTTCAAAGCTTTTGTTTGCGAGGAACAGCCAATCAGAAGAAAGTTGCATCAAAAAATCAGCTCCACGTGTGTGCTTCACATTACCGTAACTCCTCAACCACACTGGGCTACGGAGAAAATTTAAATGGTTCCTGAAAGATGAGCCAGAATTACAAAATAAGCCCAGGCGGCCTGTATGATACTGGTGTGATATAGGGTTCAACAGTGGGTGAACTGAGGCGCCATATTTAATATATTTTTATTTTGAACTGTGAATCATACAAAGTTACTCGAATGTGAAACAAAACCCTAAAAAAAGCACTGACCCTGATGCCTTATATTTAAAATAAACTGTAACTGGTTGTTATAAAGTGCAAGTTTTGTGTTATGGCATTTGAATGCATTTGTCATTTTAGAAATATTGATTGAGAAAAAGCTTCAGTTACATATATATCATAGTGGTGCGCTAATTAGCCGCACAGATCTATTAAATGCTGGTTAAAATATGCTAGTCAGTCCTTCAGGGAAAGACCTGGAAATATATCAGACTAATGGAACTACAATCCATAAGCCTTTGGTTTATCTCTGCTACAGGAGAAACTTAAAAGTGTGACACTAAGTGGTCCTGACTAAACATGAAAAAATGATGTTATGGGGTAACAAGCAGGACAGAAGTTACACAGGGCGGTGCAGACAGAGCCTCAGTGGTGAGACTGTGTTGACCTGTGAGTAAACATACACTCTTACATTGACTACCTTTATGATTTCTCCTCATTGTGTGTAATATAAAATGAGTGTGGTCCAAGAACTAACTGTTGTTGCTTGTGTGATCTCACTGAAGATGGTCTGCGGTTATTAATAATGTCTTAGCATTACAGTTTTAGGCTAGCAGAACCTCCACAGATGGTGCATGTAATATTAACAGCGTGCTCTTTGATGGGACTGATGAGATTAATACTGCATATCAGACACTGTCACTATAAATACAAACTATCACAGCCTTTATAGAGCAATTATGATAAATGTGTCGAATCCTTCAGTGCATTTTTACCAGAGCAGTGTGCGGTCCACATTCATCCACAGCACAGACCTGTATGAGTCGTCCCAGGTCGCCCAGCTCGGACTCGGATCCCACAGTCATGTCAAAGACCAGAGTGACGTAGATGGGAACCACAGACACCATGTCAATGATGTTCAGAGGGTGATGGAAGAACTTCTTCCTGTTTGGTGCGAGCAGCAGCCGCATGACGACCTCAAAGAGATCACAAACACTCAGCGTTTGTCACTGTCCTCTGTTTTCAGTGTCTCTATCAGCACTGACATATTTGGGCCTAATATTTAGGTTGAGGTATTTTAACTCTGCCTGTAATTTGTGTTTGGATTAAACAAAGTAATAAAATTAAACAGATGCATAAAAGTCAAACAAATTGAATGAAGTATGCAACAGCTCATCATGGTCTGACTTTGCATTCTTTAAGGTTTTTTCTCTGTGCCTCGTGCCTTGTATGATGTTCTTGGTCTCCCTTTCATTTTATTCCTTCTTTATTTTAAAGATTTATTTTGAGGGGTATTTTTGATTTTATTTGATAGAACAACAGTAAAGAGGGGAAGATACACAGTAAAGGACTGTGGGTCTGGCTCAAACCTCAAACTGACGTCCTTCCTGTTTTATTTTGAAGGGTATTTCCTCACTTGGCTTCCATAAGTTTAATTTCCCTCCTTGCTACCATCAGAGTCGCCTGTACCTTATTACCTTTCTCTCTCTGCTGTATTTACTCTGTTAGTCTTTGTGAAGTCATCCCTGTGCCTTCCTTCACGACCTGTTTCTCTGTTATTTACACTTCCTGCTCCGTATGTTTTCAGAGTGATCCTCTCCGTACTGTGTTTCCTTCACTGTGTAGCACGTTGATATCTTTCAGGAGTATTTAAAGTGCCTTTTTCCTTCATCCCTGCGAAGATATTTTTTAAACTCCGTGCTGTGTTTCATCTTCCCTTTGAAAAATCTCCAGCATGAGAGAAAAACTGCCATATAAATATTTTTGATCGTTTTAAAAAATATTAGCTTTATTGTTTGATTAACCAGTACACAGTTAAGTTTATTCCTTTTTCTTCTTTTCACTGACATGCATGGGAATTGTATACACCCTTTCACAAAACCTTAAATATTAGGCCTAGTGAGTTTTTAGTGCACAATAAAACAGTTCACAGCATGCTTAGTTTTAATCACCTCACCTCGAAGGTGAACCAGCAGGAGCAGAACACCTCCAGTGCCTGCATGGTCGGCTCCTCAATCAACTTTCCATCAGAATCAAAGGTCTGGGAGAAAAAAAGGACAGAGGACAGTTTCTAAAAGTGTTTTCAATTAAACATTTAGTGATTTAATTTGTATTAAAATTTGACAACCCATTTGATATTTTTATTTTAAAATAATTACAAAAACAAATATTATTTATGTATCTTTTCAAAGACAAATTTGCTTTAACAGACATCAAAAGTAGAATACTAAATTCAACTGACAGGCAGACCTTAGGGCCAAAGAAAAGAGAAAAAGACACATAGTTGCTAAACCGAAATGATCTGTTGTAATAAATGCAAATACAAACACCAGTAAAAGCGATTATATAAGGTGGACTAAGGATAAAAAGTTGATGTTAAAAATGGACTCAGTAAGGCATCAAGAATTTAAATAAAATATAAGTAAAACACAGTTAATTTATCTGACTGATTAAATCAGTTTTCTTGGTATTTTTTTTTATTTTTATTTTGTAATTATTTTTTATGTAAATAGTTGTTCATCTGTTTTGGGACATAATTAGGAAAAGTGAGGAAAAATCTAAACCACAGATAGAGCTGTGTGGCCAAGCTGTCGATTTACTGGTTTATTTAGTTTCCCACCATCACCTTTGGCCACTTACTGAAAGAGTAAGGCCACAAATGAAAGAAATGAACTTTCTCTGGAGGCTGTCTGGGCTCAGCAGTCTGGGTAGTGTCTGAGCAGTTATAGGACACACTGGAGAGATTATATCTCAGTTTACTTCCTTAAAAAGCTAGAGGAGCTGGCCAGGAAAGAGGGAGGTCAGGGCATCGCTGCCCCTGTGAACTGGACCCGGGTAATTTGGCACCAACAAAAGTTTACAGAGCTGACTTTTAGCATCAGTGTGTTGGGAATCCAAACAATTATCAGTATTTTACTTTGTTTTGAGTTCATTCGGTTGTTTCAAGCATGTTTTTCTGTCTTTTTCAAAGTGGATTTAAGGCTGTTCATTTGTGAAAGACATCTTCGGTAATATTAGGCGAGTGTAAGTCACACAAAATTAGTTTGTCTATTTGATTTCACTGAGTTTGACTCTGAGAAGCAAACAAACTGTTTTAATGAAACTGTGGATAAAAAGGGTTAATTACTCTAATTGTCTTCATGTGATCCTAAATCAGCACAATGAATCCAACAGATGCTTCCTGCTGAAAGCTGACTGAACCATTTTGTTTGGTCTCTAAGTTTTGAGCTCGCAGTACCCACCTGATACTCTGGCATGCTGTTGATACACATGGTGGCGATGGATGTGAGCACCACTCCGATGGAGAGCAGACTGAAGAGCTTGCTGGGGATGGAGTATCCTGGGTTCTCCAGCGTCAACCACAAACACTTCCTGATGTTCCCGCAACGCACTTCCTGGAAGTGCTGCATGTCTCTGTGAGGGGGGAAAAAGGCAGCGAGTTAAAAATTTATTTTTTAAAAAAGAGCAAGAATGTGAAGCTGTGTGTCTTTTACTTGTTTAAGTCAGATATCTCATCCACAGATGTGTCTACACTGCTGGCGTCGCTCTCATCGTCCCAGCTGCGATGTCGGCTGCTCTCCAGCTTGCGGTCGTGGTAACGGTAACTACAGCAGCTGTCCAGGAAGAACTCATTGATGCCCCAGTACTCGATCTCCTGGCTGTGTGGGGAATAGAAGCCAAATCAAAGTTATCTATGCATTATTAAAAGAAAAGCACAAAAAAGTCACATAAAACCACATCAAAATAAAATGATTTTCATGTGTTTATTCTCTCATCTGCTTCCAGTGTTATTAGTGCACTAAATGGATCCATGACTCCTATAATTATGCTGAATATTGGACAAAGGATATCTGCAAGCAGGCCAAAAGTCTAATTCACGTTAAATCTCTGCTCATTCTTTCCAGTACAATATAACACTGACACACCTGAAGAGACACTACAGGATTTGTAGCCTTGCCTTGGTGTGAAAACCAGGATGTGTTCCTGAAGGTAACCAAACAGTTTTGTTGAGTAAACCTCAGTTTAATAAAAGTTAAAGAAAAGTAAAACAAAAACAATCCAACGAGAACCGTGGACCTCAGTCTTTGTGTTAATGTCTAGAAAACGACACGGGACCAATCACAACCTCCACCACAAACACTGCACCCTCACTGACCGTAAATGATGTCACATTTGTGCACGACAGCAGTGCTTCAGTGTGTGAGATCATGAATAAGAAGAGGTGAGACGTTACAACTTGGTCCTAGTAGTTTGGGTTTGTGACTTTTTTTAAAGGATCAGCTGTTTAAATTTTACATGATTGTGAGTTCATTTTACTGTTTATGTTGTTAGACTTTAAAGTTTTTTATGCAAAGCAACAATGAACAAGTCCATTAGCAGCTGCTGTGTCTGATTACAGGGCAGCTGAACAAAACAAAGAAAAACTGAACTCGGCTCACTAAAACCTTTCTTTGAGTCACATTCACAAGCATTCACAATCGGTTAGGGCTAGATTGGTGTGACAGGTCTAAAGGTTCTCTGAGGTGTAAAAGGATGAGGATGTTAAAATTAATGTAGCTCAGACAGACCTGAAGGAGAAGACGCACAGCTCGTCCATGATGTGAAGTTTGCCAGTCTGGTAGAAGTGGAGGACGTAAGGGAACAGGCCGGGATTCCTATCAAAGTAAAACTCCTTCTGCTGCACATCATAGTCATCACACACCTACAACAGGAAAGGTGGGAATAATAAAGAGGAAGAGTGAAGAAGAAGAGAAGTAGGTGGGCACGTTTACCTGCAAAAATCCATCACGTCTCCTGTCAGTCGTATCCCACTCACACCCAAACATATCAGCCCACCTGCAGTATAGCCTCCTCTGAGTCACATGCCAGCAGCTTTCCCAGTCTGGTGTCCGGAAATTTCTTCAGCGTGCTGGAACACAGGCTCCTCTTCAGACCTCCGACGTTGACGTGGACGAGACCCTCGTCAGAGTCCTGGTGAGCCCAGCTGGGCAGACTCTCCTTCCCCATGGTTAGATGAGCTGAGACACAAAGACAAAGAAATAAACACAAACTGAAAAACACACTGTGACACATTGTAAAGACATTTAATTTTGTGGTTACATTATTAAAAGACACGATGTAGATAATAAAAAAGAAACTGTGAGTCTGATCTATCAATGTGTTGCCCTGAGTCCTGTAAACATACCCTCCTCTACATATTTACCACATCATGCCAATATACTAAACCATCTGTCACCATTCATTTCCTTTCACCACATCCCCGCATGTCTCAGCTGCAACAGTTTCCCTTTGTGTAAGTCATTTGTGATAAAATTGCTGGTTAATTTCTAAAACTGTGAACGTGTGTGGAAAAAACCCAAACAGCGAAGCTGTGCTCAGAAATAGAAATCAATTCAGCTTTCAATTAAATCTCCACAGGACACAAACATAGATCTTCAGCAGAGTTTCTGTGAAGACTTCTTATTCCCCCCCCCCTGTTGTTTCTGTTTTTTTTGTTTGCTTCTTGTCTCACTTTTCATGTGAATCTGTGAGTAAGACACAAGTAAGACAGTGAGAGAAAAAAGCATTAAAATGCAATCATCCTAAAAGGAAAAGACATCAGAGATGGCAAAGCCAATTCAAAGTGACGTTTCCTAACTTAAATCGGCGTTTTCAGCCTTGGTTCTGCTGGGACGAAGCGAAGAAGCATTTCTCAGTGTTCTTTGTTTTTTTTTCCAAGGAGAATTTATCGACGCATGGTTTTCTGAGTACACGCAATCTTTACGCTCCAGATTCAGTTACATGAGAGCTGCTTTATATTCAGCAACCGCAGCCTTCTAGTGAGGAGTAAGTACTGCGATAGAGTATCACTAACAATGATAAATAATCCCCCTCTGTTCTACTATCACTCGCTCAAACTATCAAGTTTTATTCTTATTCTTGCATCTATATGTCATGTACAGGTAGGGTAAGGTAGGTAAGGAAACCTATGCAGTTCAGGCTGCACAGTTTATCCTTACTTCTCCTCCTTCTTTGTATGATTCACATGTGCCAGTGTAAGTATATGACAAGTGACCCCAGTGAGATAAGAGCTCAGGCTTCAGACTGTACTAAACGCTGAGTTTCACACTGTTTTTTCTGCTCTTGGGTCTTTGTGATGTCATAAAGAGTGGATATCTCCACCCATGTCCATCCTGGACATTATGGATGAGGAAAGAAGCAAATAATGTATTCCCAAAAACCTTGAGTTTGTGATGAGCGACCAATCAGAAACAAGGTAGGATAAAAGACTGTGACCTTGACGGTGGGAGGAGCTAAATCGTCTTGTTTCAGACAGAGGATGAACTGGGAGGGTTTCACCATGAGATAAACAAGGATTATTTTGAACTGTGAATCACTCAGAGCTGTTCTTGGGGCTGTAAATTAGCTGAGTACGGCCCCTTTGATGACAGACACGTAATTTTAATGGAAGCTGTGATCGTTTTGACAGTTAATGTGCATCTGACTGAATCATGGCCAGAGTACGACTCACCTCTCGCCCTTAATCTTTGTCTTCTTTATCTCAAGCTGAGTCAGCACTCATCAAACCCCCCATGAAGAGCTTGTAACAAAGAAGAGCCTCAGCTTTAATTTCTGCTCCAAATGTTTGAGCTTCTTTTTAGAATTGTAGCTCCTCTGATTCCACCTGCTCCTCTAAATGCACGTTTATTAAGACCAGGGGGGGGAGACACTAATTGGACGTAAGAGACATTTTCATGTTAACCACAAAACACAATGAGCACTGGTTGAGAGCCAGACTGAAAATGTGCAAATTGTGGTTACACTTAGATTAAAAGTGTTTTCTGTGCACACGCGTAAGAAGCAGAAGATTTAAAACAGTTCTTCTAACCTCATGGTTGCATGCAACTTTCTCTATCAAGTTTAAAAAAACAAAAAACATACATCGATGCAGCCAGAACTCCCACACGCGCTCATTTACTGTACTCCCAGTGCAAACACCCACACAGTGTGCATACTTTCACAACAAAAAAGAAGCTACGCAATGAAATCAGACAACAGATGAGTAAATGACAAAGTTCACATCAAGCCCCAAAATTGTGGAAAGTGCTGTGATGTTATCAGCCTCTCCCAAATCTTCCTGCTGTGATTTAAGATATTTTTTTAACCATAAGAAGGTACCATGACCACCAGGAGAACATAATTCAGTCCTGTTTAGTTGCCAAGAGTTGCATTAATATCGCTTAGCAACAAGTAAAGGTTGTGAGGATGAAGACGGTGTCTGCAGCACTGTTTTTGTTTTCGCTCGATCACCGCCAGTTTGAGCGGAGTGTAACTCGTGTTTTTGGAGCTACAATTTACAGCCGTCCCCCAAACACACCA
This sequence comes from Etia nguti, assembly GCA_015106755.1. Lineage (NCBI taxonomy): Eukaryota > Metazoa > Chordata > Actinopteri > Cichliformes > Cichlidae > Etia > Etia nguti. Next base: position 30,285 of record VUQG01044540.1, read on the forward strand.
CACTAGAGTTTATCGTGACACTCCTTCACACTCCTCAAAGACCTGTCTGAGGGCTGAGACTTGGCTTTAGTATTAGGTTGGACACAGGCGTCATGTGACGACTAGAGGTGTAAATTATGTGGCATGTCTGGTGAGGATTCCCCCGCAAGAAACTTTAGTCTACCTGACACTTCATAACTTGTGTTTCTGCACCAATTTGTACTTTTTTCACTGATGTCTTTAAAGGGAACACAAAAAACCATTCAGCATGTACTGTAGTCTAATAATACGAGGCTTTAAAGCCATCCTGTGCTGCTCTTAAAAAATTATGCTCAGTTATTTCTTGTAATAGTATCCTTGCTGGGTTAACTCACAGACACATTTCCTCTTCGTCTTCTGTGTTTTGACTTTTCCAGACATCAGAGTCTGACGTGACGACGTGTCAGGCTGCGTTTGTGGTGTATGTGGGGAAATCTGCTTAAATATGTGTCACATGGTCACGTCAGTACTAAACAGTTGTGTATATTTTATAAGCCTCTTTTAATAGGTCAGGTGCACTTCAGAAAGAAAATGCTGCTTCCAGCTTGGATTGTGATTGATTTCCCCCCAGTGTACACCCTCCTTAAAAATCTGAAATATAAAGGTTTTCTATTTCTGAGTCTATGTGTGGCCGTCCACTACACACAGAGTGGAGCAGGCAGTGGTTGCTGCAGGGGAAACAAAGGAAGCACAGGTGACAGTTTGTATTTCTTATCAGAGTCATTCCTCTTAGTGTAAATATCCAAACGGTTGCTCCTCATGTGTGCTCACTCTAACAGGACCGAGGACATCCATCCATCCATTGTGAGGCTGCAGTAAGTGCCTCACTGCAGGTAAAGTGTAGCTATAATGTATTGTAACAAGGTTACACAGCCTCTAATTACAGAGTGTAGGAAATCGCCCGAGGAATCGCAGAGAGGTGTTAACCTAATGTGGACATAATGGCGTTTTAACCAGGACGGTCTGACTTCATCTGCTCCTGAATCTTTCACTGTCTTCCTGCTGATATTTAATCAGGTTTCTCTGTGCTCAGCTCACTGATTTATGGTCACACGTCCTGGCTACTGTTGGCTTTACTGCAGCTGGAATCTGTCTTCATCGGTCAGCGGCATGCTCGGGTCAAAATCAGAGACGGGTGTAAGAACTCACAGAGCACTGGACAGTAATAATAATAATAATAATAATAATAATAATAATACTTCCATGTACGTTTCTATATAACACTCTTTTATACTTGACCACATTTTTAACAGAAAAACAGATTTTTTACATCCCTTTGAATTCGTGTGTATAACTACACGTTTATTTAAAAGTCAGCCACGTCTGTGTAAAATCTATCATATAAAAACTATGATTAATTTATGAAATATGATTTCAGTCTGAACAAGCCAACATTACATTCAGCTGCTAAAACATCAGAATCCAGCTACACAGTAATGAACAGCTAATATATTTCTGATATACTTCACTGTACTCTCTGGTTGTTTTATGTCTCCTTTTGCTGTTTTGTGTTTGGTTTTTTGGTGATTTTAAATCTCTTTTTAGTTCATCATATTTATGTGAATGTTTTGTCTCTGTGTGGTCATTGTCTGTTTTTTTTATGGCCAGTCTTTGTGGTTCTTTTGTGTTTTCTTGTTTTATGTGGTTGGTTTTTTTCATCCTTTGTAATTGTTTATGGTCTCTTTGTGGTCCATTTCTAATGATTCAACGACCTAATGCCTCCATGCATTAAACTGATGAGGGAAGAGTTTTTAATCACTGAAAATGGCCTCTGGTGATAAAAGCTGAATGTAAACAAAACTTACAAAATAATCTGAACTCAGGAGTGTCTTACTGGACCTTTTAAACTCATCCACAGCCTTCATTCATCCCAAAAGCTGCTAAGTGCACATTTGAGCCTGGATTATGTTGTCGTTAGAGTAAACTGCTCCAGAAGGTCAGTAACTGACTTTAGCTCTTAGGAGTTTGTTGAGGATACAAAATTCCCGGCGGTAACTCTAAATATGTTTGTTTTTGTTTTTACCTGGAAACACTGTTCATCCACTGCAGCTCTAAAATGACAGATTTCCTTAAAGCCTCTGTTTCTGACACCAACTCTGACCTAGAGCTGACCCATTTTCTGGATTTTGTTTCAGTAACTGAAACAAACATTGCTCTTTATTGGCTGCTGCATTGCATCTGTTGTATTAAAGTGGGCTTATTGTGCTCATTTCCAGCTTCAGATGTTTATTCTCGGACTCTACCACAGTGGCTTTGAAATAATCCTTATTTGTCACATACAGGATGGCTTTCTTCAGATTGGCTGCCCCTTGCAAACACAAGGTTTGTCCCTGAGACTGTTTTTAGGGATGTAAGTGCTGAGTGAACCTCAGTGTTTCAGGCAGTCTGAGGCTCGAGCTTGTGGATAACAGGGATGAATATCATTTGAAAGTTTTGACATATTTAATATGAACATCCACTGAAATAGTATACACCACAGGAAATTTACAAAGCGCAGAATAGGCCCACCAAGGGCTCCACAGCTTGTGAATGAAATCTTAAATAATACTTCAAATATATTCTTGCCCCCCCACATTAAATAAGAGTGAGACACCGGGAGCCTCCCTGTGTCTGCAATTACATGCTGAGCTCTCCAGGGAGCTGCTTTGGTGCACATACAGAAATAAAGTTGATCTATAATTCAGCACCTGCAGCCTGGAATCACAGCGGTGGGGGAAAAAAAGCATCAACAACAAACTCCCTCCGAGAGCGAGAAGCAGTGCTGCAATCAAAGGGCAAAACTTCCCAGAGTAAACTGGGATAACTGGAGCTGCCACTTTAAATCTATTTCACTAAGACCAGCTAGTGTGTTTTAGTGTGACTTACCTGTGATGTCATATTCACCCCATGATGAAGTTTTTCACTCCTCCACCTCTGAAAAGGACGTGATCGCTGGAAAACAAGAAAGAAACCCCCCAAAACCCGCGCGACCTGCTCGTGCTGGAAACTTCAGGCTCCTGCTGCAGAGCTGTCAGAGTCCGCCGTGCGCGCGCAGCTTTCCTCCATCTGAAGCGCTCATCTGTCCGTCTTCTCTCTCGAAGGCGGTCTTCGGCTTTTTCCGTCACATTCCGTAACAAGAGCCGATCTCCGAGCGAGACACGTCTACTGTATTAAACAGCTTTTATGATGCGTTTGCGGCGCTCAGCGGTTATTCAGAGTTCAGTGAGGCTGTTTTTAAAGTTTTAATGTCTCCGCGGAGAATCAGCGCTGCTGCACTCACCGGTTTTAAACCGGCTACTAGCAGAATTCAGTGTTTACATGGCATCATCGTAATATCTGTTATATCTTACATCTGGGATTTAAGCTCTGTGTGTGTGTGTGTGTGTGTGTGTGTGTGTGTGGTCCCTAATAAAAACATCTAAAGTCCCACATGCCACTTGTTCTTCTTCTTTTTAAAAAAAATTAATTTATTTTTATTTCCTACTAAACTAAAATACTAAACCTTTAATATCCCAGCAGGAACACACTGCAGCTGTGAACAGCTGACTTACCTTTTTTTTTTTCTTACTTACTAAGGTATAAACTTTAAAACACTTCCTCACTGTATTGCCAACAGTGCCTGTGTCACGTGTTCAATTATGCTTAAATCAGTGGTGTCAAACATAAGGCCTGGGGTCCATAACTGGTTCAAGAAAGACTTCAATCCAGCCCACTGGATGTCACTGGATGTCACTGGAAAATGTGAAGGAAAGGATAAACTATGGTGTTTACCTGAATTGAAAAAATATTTACAACTTGTTGCTCTGATAAAGACCTTCTCAGTGGCTATTCATGCACCAGAGTAATTAAGTAATAAATAAACATTTAAACAAAACAAAAAACAAAGCAAACATAAAACAAAAAAAGATCTCTGAGTTAATGAAAACTTTCTGGGTGATGAGCTACCAAAACCTTTCTATAATTTTACATATTTATTTCTTGCAGTTTAAGCCCAAAGTGATGTGCTGACAGATTTCTCTCATCTGCTGCAGCAACATTTGTTCGTCGTGCAGAAAAACTGAGAGTAAGTGTCCAAGTTGGACTTTTTTTCTTACATTAAGATAGCTCACGGATTAAATATGTAGCTTCTTTATACTGACAGAAAACTGATTTTGTTTTAGGTCTGAACCAAAGTGCACCGTCTGTGGCCCACAGTGTAAAAGGGTTATAGCCCTCCTTGCATCTTTTCCACAGCTTTTTTTTTCACATGTGCTCCTGAGCTTCTTCTCCTCATTCCTGCATCATCTCATTGTCCTGATTTGTGACTTTGGCTAATCTGCTTTTTAAATAAAGCTTATTCTGTATTTTGCATCAGTTTCTTTGCCTACATTTGACAACCTCACAATCTCACCATGTGAGGATGACAGCCTCTATTGATTTCATAATAAATTTATAAATAGATATTTTTGTTCATTTGTTTATGCGAGTGCCGTACCATTAAGGTTTATTCTGCATGGACTGTGACACACTGAAATATGAAATATAAGCAATGATGACATTTGGTAAAGATGCCACATGATTCAAATATTCAGCAAAAGTGTGCAGTTCACAAAGTGCTCTCATCATTTGCACATCTACAATCTTTTTATGTCACTGATCTGCTGCACACTGGTTATAATACAGAAAAGAGCATTTCATTCAACTAATGGTCATAATTATTTTCTTTTATATATTTTCTCGTATATTTTTAAATGTTCTGTTTATCCTTTTATTACACAGGAAATTTTACTAGGAAACACAGAAAAAAAAGTTCCTGGAAAATAATAAGAGCATCGTGTGTAGACGTGTCTGTTTTAAAAATACCAGACTGAAAAAGTGATATGTTGTTTCAACAGATATTTCACTCAGTTTCATAATTTAACATTTGTGAAAAGGCAACCTTTTAGTTCATACTATTAAGTACATATTATTATTACTATTAAACTTTATTATGAATCTTATTGACCTGTTTTTGTTTTGTTTTGTAGTGGTATAGATTATCAGTTGTACATTATTTCAATATTTAAGCAGTCAAAGGACAAATTTTCAAATCAATAATTAGCACTTAGCTAATTAATGAAAACAGAAGTCTTATCTCTGACAGTGAGTACAGTATGTCTCTCATGTTGGAAAACTCCTGCATGTCTGTGATGATGGCTCCATCTAGTGTGCATAATGAAGTTTTACAGCTCAGCCTGGGTTGATGGAGGTCTTTGCTTCTCTTTTTATTTCTTTCATAAACATTTTTCAGAATTTTACACACAGTGCAATAAGAAATTCTGTCATTTGCTCTGATAACTGGTACTCCTAACTTGTTGTAATGTTTCTATCACAACACTGTTATTCACAGACTCTCTGCGTTTGCAGAAAGAGCTGTATCCCTGACAGGAGGCATGTACAAATCTATATTGTAGGCAAGTTGTAGCCATAAACTCTTCTAACGGCATGAAGTGCACCTACATAAGAATTTGCATAATGTCCCTTAATTTGTTTTATTTAGACCAAAATCAACGTCTGTGCTCACTGGATAAATCAGGTCAAACCACAATCTTTTAAGTATAGTGAGGGTTTAGGGTCAGTGCTTCTCTGGCACTGTCCGTTTCCTGCTTTTCCTTCTAGATTTAACACCTTTACAGCCAAAGTGAAGCCTGAAGTGGCTGCTGAGCTTCTGGTCTCTGATGCCGTAGATGAGTGGACTGAGCAGACGTGGAAGCAGGTTGGTGAACAAAAAGGTGGTGAATAGGATTACGGTCCTCTTATGGGGCCAGGCTGTGACCAAAATGAGGTTGATGAAGGGGGAAATGTATGACAGCATGCAGATGAGGAGCTGGACTCCATGCAGCAGGATGGTGTTGAGAGAATTTTTGGCAGAGGCCTGGTTAGAAGAACAAACTGCCCGGGCGGCGCAGAGGACCTTCAGGTAGGTGACGATCAGAGTGAGGAAGACAAAAGAAAACAGGAGGACCTGAGGGAGAGAATTTAAGTTCATTTGATCCACCAATCATTTAAACTGAACCATAAACTTAGAAAACAAACATGTCACCTGGACAACCAAACTTTGTGTCTCATGGTACGGTGTGTTGTACACAGAGGAGGGGTAACAGATGACGTTCTCCGTGAAGACAGAGAGAGGCTGGATGAGGAGGAGGATGATGACATCTGAGATGGAGGGGATGAAGGAGACAGCCCAGATCAGTGCGATCAGAGCGTACGCTCGCTGCACAGTGCAGAGCTGAGAGTGATGGAGAGGCCGGCAAACAGCAATGTAGCGTTCAACCGCCATGCCGGCCAGATTCAGAGGACTGTTCCTGCATGAAGACAGTTAGCACACACAGGTTTATATTTGTTCATGATGTCTGTGATACGCTCTTTCTCCCTACCAGTTTGAGTACAGCTCAGGCTGTTTGAGTCTTAAAGTGCACATTGATTGTGCACTTTAATTGACCAAATAATAATTGAATACTGCATTTCATTTAAAAGCGTTGTAAATATTTTGTCGCCCATGCTTCATGTATGTTAACAGTTTTCAGGTGTACCTAATGAAGTGGTCAGTGGCTAAATAAAAGATGTTATAAAGCAAACATTTTTAAACTGATAACAGCCTGGTCAATATTAAACGTGCCATGGCTTTAGATTTTTTCATGCCCTTCATTTATTTTTCATTTGTAGACTTAATGATGGTCCTGCTGATTGTCATAAGTGATACGTGGACAGAACCAAACTCACGCACTCTCGCACAGACACACTTACTTGTTGGTTGTGACTGTGATGAACAGCATGACACAGCAGGGAGCAAAGCTCAGGGGGACGGTGTAGGTGAGGATCTGCAGCATCACAGTAACTGTCAGCATAATCATATCATTGATGACCAGGTGGATGTAAAGCACATACCTGCAGGAGTGAGGAGACAGGACAGGAGAGGACAAAAGAGCAAGATGAGAAGACAGACGCAAAAAAAGTCCCAATGTTAGGTGAGAAAAATATCAAATTATAATAACAAACTTCAACCTGCTCTCAGTTTTATTTTATTTATTATTGAAATTGATGTGATATAAAACTTTTAGATAGGAAATGATACACCTGGGGTCTTGCTGGAAGACAACGCTCTTAAAATAGGTGTAGACGAACATCCCATTAATGCAGTTGATGACGAAGCCGAGCACAAAGGAAACAAAGTTCTTTGTGAAGGCATCATTCAAGCTGTCCTGACGTTTGGTTGTGTTCATGTCACACCTCGTCCTGCTCGGACCTGACAAACCGAAACTCACCTAAAACAGAACGAAAGATGAAACTCAGAGAAACTTTTATTTTATAAGACCATAAATACCTCAAGGTTCAAATTTTGTTTTTCACTCATTGCAACCACTAAGACAAATAAAACAAGTTTTTAACAGAGAGCCAGTTTCACATTAGATAAAGCAAACATTTCACCTACTGAGGTTAGAGGAACAAGAATCATGATTTGAATTAAACTAAAAGAAATGAAAGAGGAAGAATTTTATTTTAAGAAAAACTGATTTTGTTTAAACAATTATTGAACACTTTCTGTAAATCCAAAAAACTTCATTTCACTTCTCAAATATCACTGTGTGTGTCTCCTATATGATATATTTAACTGACATTTTTTATTGTAACAACCAACGATTTATACAGGAAAATAATGACTATTAACAAGGTTGCCCAAACTTTTGCATCCCACTGTACATGTTAATAAAATGTACCTTCTATAGTTAGAGAATTTTGCTGAAATATCACTGCCAGCGACCAAAAACGAAACAAAAAACCCATTTAAAACACAATAAAGCATACATGGAAGTACATTATGAATGTATAAGTCAATATTTCTCATGTCCACCTTTATTGTCCTCCACACTATGGACTCTCTGAGGCAGCAATTATTCTCCAGGCTGTTTGAAACACACCCAAAGCTCTTCTTTACATGTTAGCTGCTTTGTTCTGTTCTCCCTCACGATGACCCTAAACTGCTTCAGTAACACTGAGGTTCGAGCATCGCGGAGGCCATTAGTGACTGGTAGCGTTATGTTGTGAGTTTTTATATCCAGGTCTATTTTCAATGCACTGGCGGTGTGTTTGGGATCATTGTCATGTGGAGAAATTAAGCTATTAATTTCCAGATAGTACTGCATGGTGGATCAAAATCTGTTGGTACTTTTCTGTTTCATAATTTCATCAATTTTGAAAAATGTTCCAACACTACTGGTTAAAATTCAGAGCCATGAGAGAGTCTCCACTGTGATTTACAAATGGCTGCAGACTCTCACTGATGCTGACCTCCTCCATAGAGCTTAATGACAAATTGAACTAAAAATGTGACATTTGGATTCATGTTTCTATTTTCATTCAAGTCCTAGTATCTAAAGTCTGTTATGCACAGACACAACACTGGTTCATCACTTGAGTTAGGATTTTTTTTTTAAATGCTTGAACGATTCATAGGTCAGTGTTATGGTGCTTAAGAAAAAACAAAACCTTTCTCTGAAAATGGTTAGGTTCAAGGACTGGACTGAAAATGAGTGAAAAAGCAGACAATGTCCAAAGAAATACTCTGAGAGAAGCTGGAGAACGATTGCCCAGGACCACGTTAAAAAATTACAAGAAAGTCTGGAATAAAAACTGTGTACTGTATAATAGCATTTTTAACCACTCTGCAGTTTCATGTGCCCTGAATAATCTTAAATATCCTGCCATAAACACCACTTCATCTTTAAAGTGCAAAAACATGTTGGTATTTGTTCATCATTTTTAAAACAATCACCATTCATATGTTTTCATAAAAAAAATATTTAAAACTTCTGCATTAAAAGACAGCAGACAGCAGATGCAAGTTACTCTTTCCTTACCTGTGCTGATGTAACAGGCTGTGCAGCTGTGTGTGAAAAGTGAGAGGAACAGGAAGACGTGTGGTTATATAGATTTTCCCGCTGTAGTGATGTGAAATTCTCCTGGAGAGGTGGGGAGCTACAGGCCAGAGGGTGGATTATCATTTACGTTTTGAAAACTGTGTGTAGTTGTGAACACAGAGTTTGTTTATCAGAAATCTTGTGCAAGAATATTATGAGAGATCTAAATTAAGTTTTATTCAAACTCAAATCAGGTATTGTGAGTCAGAAAACCCCAACAATCATATGACACCCTATGAGCAAGCCCTTTGGCGACAGTGGGAAGGAAAAACTCCCTTTTAACAGGAAGAAACCTCCAGCAGAACCAGGCTCAGGGAGGGGCGAGGCCATCTGCTGTGGCTGGTTGGGGTCAGAGAAGGAAGACAGAACAAAAGACAAAGACATGCTGTGGAAGAGAGCCCGAGATTACTAATAAGTAAACTGCAGCTGGTCAGGGTTAGGGTAGGTAGAAGCACCTCCTGCTGTTTATTTGCTCCATAGCAGAATTTAAGATAAGATAAGATAACCTTTATTAGTCCCACACGTGGGAAATTTGTTTTGTTACAGCAGAAAGTGGACAGTGCAAAGTTATATAGCAAAAATGAGAGAACACTGGAATAGAATAAGAATAAGATATTGTACACAACTGTACAGGATAGAATAGAATAAAACAAAATACTATATACAATAGAATAGAATAAAATAAAATACTATATACAATAGAATAAAATAAAATAAAATAATATATACAATAGGATAAAAATAGAATACAAATGCTATATACAACTGAGTAAAAACAC
>VUQG01044545.1:2976-13826 GCA_015106755.1 Etia nguti
GAAGGGGGAAAAAAAAAAAAAAAAAAAAGGCATTAAAAATAAAAACTCAAAATAGTCCATGTAGTCCACCCACTGAGGTGTTACAAAATAAACAGCAAGTAAATACACACAACAGCTGTTACGAAAAAGGTAACTTTTAAATGATCCTGCTCTGTGTGACTTAGAGTTTAAAGTGCTTAAACGGGTGACTTATATCTTAGCAGCTGCGGGAGCATTAAGGGCACACATCACTGTAAGCCACCGACAGAAAACAAGCAAAAGAAGAGACAGCCAAAAAAAAAAAAAAAAAAAAAAAAGAAGGAAAAAAAAAAAAAAAAAAAAGCAGAAAAAAAAAAAAATCATGATCTTTACAAATTGACATGCATAAAATGCTCTGGAGTACTTTTCTGGACTAGTGGAGGGTGGATTAAAGTCCTCAGCAGTGAGAGCTGGTAGGTGTGAGCTGGAGTTAGATCTCTAGCTCTGGGAAATAAGCCGTTCTGGAGTGTGTTTCTGTGGGACTTGGTGGCTCTGTGTTTTTTTCCCCCAAATGGGGACAAACAAACTTTGATGTGTTTTATCCTTGCCTTCTAGAACTATGGCATTTTTAGCATCGGTAAATGTTTGTCTCCGGACTGTGGAAGACCTGGAGAGAACCCACACAGGCACCGGGAGAACATGCAAAGACCACACAGAAAGGCCCCAGATGTCTGCCGGTTTGAAACCACAACCTTATAGCTTTGGCCACATCAAAATGTTAGATTTGACACCACAGAGCATGTTATAAAGTGTACCTCATCAGCATTCTCAAAACATCCTCAGAATGCTACCATCAAAGCATCATGTCTTGGTTAAACTTCTAACTTTACAAGTACATTATCTGAAATGAAACTCTAACTTTTCATTCTGGACAGGTGAACACACCTGTCAGGTATATGATTCCACATATATTTCCATTATACCTTCATCCAGCTGTTTTTCTTAAATTTATGGTGTGCATATTATTTATTAATGAAATTCACAGTTCTCTCTTGTTGCGTATATATATTTTTGCAGTCTCTCATAGTATAGGCCCTTACTAAGTGCCTGTGACCCTTTTTCTTTAACTTTAATTATTTTAGACTATTGTAATATTTTTATTCTTTCCCTTGTGGGATTAAAAAAGTAACTTAACTCCCGGTCCAGGGAGCTCCCAGTCCATGTGTACATCATCATCATTGAAGAAGTGGCTTTAGACTGTAAGTGTAAATAGATGAAAGAGTTGTGGCCTGAAAAGGTAGCGCTTTTGTGCTGTGTGATTCGCTTAGCCAGAGATTGTTTGGTTTCTCCAATGTATACTTCACAACAGTCCTCTTGGCACTTAACCATGTACAGTTTATGTTGCTCTGTTTGTGCTAGTAGACCAGATCTATGGCCTGGACTGATTTTTGGCATGAGTGATGAAAATGCAGAAAATACTGACTCTAAATGAACAGAATCAACTTTTGTTTGATTTTATTGCCCGAGTTTCTGACCACACATCAAGACATTTTGACTCACTTTGGCAAAGCCTACCTAAAACTACTATGCCAGTAGAAATAAACAGCATGTAAGATGGCTGAGTATAGGAACCATCTGATTCATCCTCAGATAAAGAAAGAACAAGATTACACCTAAAAGGCTTCAAGGGAAATCATCTGTTAAGGACCAATGAGCTATCAAAAGGAGATTCCCGGCATGTGCCCAGGCACCATGTCCCATCCAAAAGGCAAACAGGGGAAAATAACAGACTTTAATTCAGTCAAATTTTAGCTCTCAAAAACAATAAACTATCAAAACATTGATATATATGTTTAATCATATCAAAAAATATTGTGGTTGTACAACACTCAAATCACAGAAGATACTGTTTTCTACTTCTATGAAAAAAGGAAGGACATCCTCAGGAAACTGAGTTACTTCAGTTGATTTCCTTTGGTTAACTCAGTTGCTGTAGCTGAAGGTATAGCAAGTCCCTCAAGCTCAGGTCCTCTACCAGAGGACTGGGAGTTTGAAAGTCTTGTGCAGTATCTTAGCTGTATATAGGACAAGACTGTTCAGGATGTCTCTGTCCAGAACATGGAATCTGCTTGTGCCTGGAGTCTGCTTGAGCCACTCTTCCACTTTGGAAATTACAGCTCATAATGCTCCTATTACCACTGGGATCACTTTGGGCCACATCTGCTCCAGTTGTTACTTAAGTCCCTGATAATTCTCTATTCTCCTATGCGCTTTCTTCTTGTTGCTGTCCACTGGCATTGCCACATCTTGTCAACCACCATTATGTCTGGTTGGTTGGCCAGCAGCTGCTCGCCTCTCTGGAACTCAAAGTCCCACGTGACCTTAGCCCTGGTTTTCCCCTTTGGTGTTCACTCCCATCAGGGCTTCGGGGACTAATAGTCAATATTTAGCACAGATGTTCCTGTACACCATAAGCCACTCCCAAAGTCAAGAGTACTGCGGCCCACTTAAAAAACAGAAAATCCCATGGGGCCCATCCAATCTTAAATCTTAACAAGAAAAAGTGATGTATTTCCTTGAAAATTTTGTTCAAAAAATGTTGAATAAAATCTGGCTCTTCACACACTAAGGTTAATTATGGAGTTTCACTAGGACTGGTGCTTATATAGCGCTTTTCTACCCAACCTGAGCACGCAAAGCGCTTCACACAACTTATACACTTTTTTCTAAGCTGTTTCTAAGTATCTTGCCCAAGGATATTTGGCATGCAGTGGGAGCTCAGGTGGTAGAGCACTTAAAGAAGCACCTAAACGCTTCCTTAAGTGCTTGATAATTTGATGAAGTGTGTGCAAGTTACCTGGCAGAAAAGTCATGTGGAACTAATGTTTAACATCGGAATCACTTTTACGGCGGAACAAAGAAATTCACGGCAGTTACGTTAATAATATGCGCATCCGCTGAAAAGCTGCAGCCATGTGTGTAAGGCGAAAGCCGCAATAAAGAAGTGTACTGAAAAGTGCAAACATGTGGTCTGGCCTGTTGTGCATCATTTGCTGTGGTGCCGAAACCCAGGATTGGGGCATGAGGGACCCGACCACATGTTCCTCTTTTTTCAGTAAACTGCAGCAGTAAAGAAGTTTGGTTAACTGTCTTTAATCTATAGTTTTCAGTAAAGTGACCGATTCACTACCCTGGCAGGTAAAACATTACTCCATCGTGACAACCAACCAGTGGACAGTCAGAACTACTCCAGGACAAAAGTTTTTTGGGGTTTTTTTGGGCTCTAGCCAAGACTACTTGGATCATCTATCCATGGACATATGAAGAGAAACTATGAATTTCGTAGACTTGTGATCAAATTTCTGCCCCAGCAGTTTTATTTAAATCCCTGAAAATGGCAACGTCTCTCCCAGAGCTCCATTTTGGTGACCTCTACATGTATCTTGTATAGAATCCATCACCTAACACTGCTGGCAGGAAGAAAGCTTTCAAAGTATGGACAGCTAGGTGTATTTTCAATCTGGATGGGTAAAATAATGGCACTGTGAGGGAGGTGAAGAACAAGAAATTGCTTATCATTAAAGCAAAGTTAAGGGCTACATATCTAGCTTAAACCAACTACCACACACAAATCTTATCTTTTGTTGACTTGGACTTGGACCAGAAAAGTTCCAGTAGTATTAATTTATTACTTTAATGTCATGCCATAAGAGTTGAGTATTTTTACACTGCAAATAATTCCTACAGTTTAAAGAAGCTCCCACTGACAGAAGGGGTTATTGTGCAATTTGACCTGCAAGGCAGGATGGGGTGAGGTGTGTTCACATGTTGGTGCCGTACTCTGGGCCCTTCTGGCAACTATGTGACATTTCGACTAAGTTAATCTCAAAGACATTCAGAGGATGGTTTGAGGGCAAATGACCTCATTGCTGCTTTTGACTGACAGGTGGGCGTGTCCCAGAAGCTCTGACGTCACGTGCAAACTATGGATAAAGTTCCACAGACACATTGAACATTGTGTACATTAGATTGCTTGCCTGTCTTAATCCAAATCCTGTACAGCTATGACAGAACACCTGTGTGTGTGTGTGGTAAACTAGTAAAGTTATGAATAACTATAAATAACAACAACATCTTCTGCTGGGGTAGCTCATTCATCACAAGCAATATTTCACAATGTCCACAAGAGGTCTCTTTATACCATAAAGTGGCATCCACAGGACACGGCTTACAAGGCCATGCTGAGTGCATTGCCACTGATGCAAAGGTTCTTTGGGTCTACTTGATTAAAGATGTTCCGAGGCTAAATCAGAACAGGGAAATTTGCAAAGCCTTTCTGCACCGTTAACCGACGAGCATCCTTCAGGACTTCCCTGATTTTGGCTTCCAGCCTTCTCCTCTACAGGGGCTTTGTCTATATGCATCTTTGATCTTATATGTAATTGCTTCTGGGATTACTGTGGCAGTGGCCTATATGAGCTCATTGGTTTGAGTGATACTGGTAGTTGGGATGGTGTGCAGGACAGTGTTCACATCTCCTCTAATGAAATTTTGCCAGGGAGCCCAGGGGGGCTGTACTTTTGGCTACCTTGAGTCTTGCCACAATCTTCTTCCACAGCTCAGTAGATGCATCTGTCATTGCAGGTGGCTGGGCATCACCTAGTTCAGTTAAGCTGCTCTCTTTTACCAGATTGGCTCATTATATTCATAATGGTCACTGTTGTTCCCACTGTGCTGTAGCCTCAGGATCTCTAGCTTAGATAGTAGTTTCAACTGATGTTGCACTGAGCTAAAAGGGTGCTTCTTGGCTATTTTGGATGTTGGGTTTCTACTCATCTATAGTTCCCACACAAATTGCATATAACCTCTCTTATTGGGTTGGCTGGCATAGTAGCATTTAATCAATTTCATATTATCAGTCCTTGTCCATGTATGTCTTTTTCCAGTAGTCGACTTAACCAAAACACCTGACGCAGAATTTGTTAAGCCTGCCCTATTGTTCCGAAGACAGTAATGATACGACTACACTATCCAGGTGTATATTTTTTAAAGACTTGAGTAAATAAAGTAAAGTAAATTAAATCTACCCACCTTTATTTGTAGTCAGATAAGCCCTCTTATGTGCTTAGTGAAGTACTTACATGGTTAAAAGAAATGTAGGACATAAACAAAACTAAGCTCAAATGATAAGTCCTACTGTAGTGGTGTCGTCAGCGAGGTCTACTATTGAAAGAATCGAAGCACCATTATGGTTTACTGTCATTCAGGGCTGTACAAAGTGCAAATGGGAGTAAATCATCAGTAAATCTGCTGGATGGTATGTTAAGATCAATGGGGATAAAAGGCCTGATGTTAGGCAGTGCAGTACTGAGTCTCTCAGAACACTAACAAAGGTACCATTACACATGCTCTGCCAATCCCTCATCTCACACTATGAGGACAAATTAATGGAAAACTCCTTGACATGTTCGGCAGTGACCACCTCCATCCTCAAAACACTAATTGAGGGAATATTTGGATGAAAGCACACTTTATATTGGTTTTTCATCTTAAAGTCCTCCTTGATTTTAATACTCTTGAATTTCTGCCAATCAAGGCATCTTTTGCCACTGTGGTTGCTTCACGTGGTATAATAATAGTCACTGAAAAATAGCTTAATCCCAGCCACAGCCATCAAGTGTCATTTTTAGTGTCACTTGAGTAAACCACAACAGTACCTTAACACTCTGGTTATTTTAATAATTCGCTGTACGGCAGTGAAGGTTAAGGCATGCTGCATGAGAAAAGCATCTTACACTAGATGGCAGTAAAAGCTGCAGGAATTTTTACTATGAGGGGATGTTCAAACTTGACAACTTAAAAAACTCTCCACAAAATCTGCTCATGTTCTAAAGGAAGATAATTATGCATTGTGCATAGACAACAAATGCCAAATATTGAAAATAGGTCTGCGGAAATACTTGTACTTGATTGCAATAAAATATATGATGCATTCTGTAGATACACTAGAAAAGAAAATAGCTTCATATAATAGTTAAAATGTAAACCCATGTTTGTGGAACTTTCTTGTGTATATGCTGAAAGTTAATGTCTCAAAACTGTTTCACTTTTAAGCTGACAAGCAGAACGTTCTCTTCCTTGTTGCAACAACTTGAGGCCTTAGCAGTGTTGAAACATCCTGTGGTTAAACAGCCAATGCCCACATATTAAAACAATAACTGAAGAGTGTGAATTCTCTTGAAAGTATCTTTGTTAAACACAATCCAAAGAAGGAGGCTTCAAATCACTGAAAATGAGAATTACCTGAATTTTATGAATTAAGCACAATGAAATGCATAAAGCACTCTGCTGAATCCTTTTTCTTACCACAAAAGGACCATGTGAAAACAGCTGTAAACTGCCGTTGAAAGAGCAGCTGGTAGGTGGAAAGTGTTCACATTTACCCTCTACTGTGACTCATTCACAAAAGTGTTAAAAGAGACACAATCATCTCCAATAGCTTATTTTAAGCCTAATAAATATTTCCAGAGGGGAAAAGAAGGTGTAAATGTCATGGCAGTCTCTCGCTGCAGCTATGAGAACTATATTTGTGACAAAATTATATTCATATGCCCACTCTCTATGTAAACTGAGCATATGAAAAAATGTGATGTGTCTTTTGAACTGTGAACTGCACTTCAGCTGGGACAAAGTTAATTTGAAAAAGTCAACTGCTTGTGTGTCAGTGCGGTTTTAGTTCTGTGGTCTTGATGCTCTTCACCTGATTTGGCTGTTGTGTTCTGCTAGACTGTTGGTCTGTGGAGGTCTATTTGGGCCAAAATTATGTTTAAGTGAGCAATCGACAGAGACTGTTTTCCAAACTACGCAGCTTGTCACAACTGAAGTCAAAGTTGAAATGAGATGGACAAATAGACAGCAGGCTGAAAACAACCACGTATGTGTTTATATAACATGGACAAATTTCAGTTTTGAACAGATTTGATGAGTTGAGTTATTCACATCATGGGACTCTCTGGGCCTTCATGGATTATAGTGTGGCTTTATAAAACATTCAGTGAATCTTAGCACAGTGCATTAATGTGCAACATGGGGTCTTTTTGAATATAAATATAGCATTTTCCCGCTCTTTAGGTACTCAATTCTAATTAAAACTGGAGTGACGTTACCTTCTAAAAAGAAGCTTAGCAAAAGTCCAACCAGGAAGAGTGCTAGCTATTTACAATCTTGTTTTAACTCTTTACATCAGCTGACTGAGAGCAGTCCTTCCTCTGTGAAAGAGAGGAACCTGCCGAGCACCTGCCGAGCCTTGAGCATGTCTCACAGTTCATAAGAACACATAAACTGTGTAAGACATTGTAAGAGTTAAGCTGAAATGATCGATGTGCAATGTCTGTGAAGGTTCTCAGTCATCCAGGTCATTGTAGTCTAAGGAGCTTTTCTTTCCAAGCTCCTTAGACATCAATGTGCAATGCAATGCTGATCATTTTGAGATATGAATACAGTGAATTAGTAAAATTCTCAATAATAAGGGTCACATCATTGCAAAGAGTGACACACAATTTGACATAAAAAGAAAAACAGTTAAAACTCCATCCATCTTCTTCCGCTTATCTGGGGCCGGGTCGCGGGGGCAGCAGCCTAAGCAGAGAAGCCCAGACCTCCTTCTCCCCAGCCACCTCCTCCAGCTTGTCCAGGGGAACACCAAGCGTTTAAAGGCCAGCTGAGAGATATAATCTCACGGCGTGTCCTGGGTTTCCTCTGGAGCCTCCTCCCAGTGGGACATGCCTGGAAAACCTCAACCAGGAGGCGCCCAGAAAGCATCCTTGTCAGATGCCCGAACCACCTCAACTGGCTCCTTTCAATGTGGAGGAGCAGCGACTCTACTTTGAGTCCCTCTCGGATGGCCAAACTTCTCAACTATCTCTACGTAAGAGGCCAGCCATCCTTTGGAGGAAGCTCATTTCCGCCGCTTGTATCTGCAATCTCGTTCTTTCGGTCACTACCCACAGCTCGTGACCACAAGTGAGAGTAGGAATGTAGATCGACCAGTAAATTGAGAGCTTCGCTTTTACACTCAGCTCTCTCTTCACCACGACAGACCGGTACAGCGTCTGCATCACTGCAGCTGCAGCACCAATCCGTCTGTCGATCCCTCACTCGTGAACAAGACCCTGAGATACTTAAACTCCTCCACTTGGGGCAGGAACTCGTCCCTGACCCAGAGTGGGCACTCCACCCTTTTCCCCCTGAGGACCATGGCCTCAGAGTTGGAGGAGCTGATTCTCATTCCCACCACTTCACACTCAGCTGTGAACTGTTCCAGTGTGAGCTGGAAGCCAAACTGTAAGAAGAAATACAGAATTACTATATACGGTGTATAAAGATCAAAGAATTAAGGATATATGGATATAACATGTATGTTTCATGGCGTGTGTAATGTTAATGGTGTGTGTGTATGTAAGTCAAAACTATGACTGCTGCAGCACAGAAATCACACTGAGGATCTTTTAAATGATCTAAACCTGACTGAGAACAGGACAGCCTTAAGACCTAAAGCGGTGTTACAGCAAACAACCTATGCAATCTCTCTCAATGATACATAAGTTATGTATGTGAATTAGGAGCTGTGTTTGCTATTTTGTTTAGAAGCTGACAAAGAGCAAACAAAGAGGACAGTCACAGGGCGATGTCAGTTATAAGACTGAAGACTTTGTGGTTTGTGGCTAAGGGTCTTCCTGTTTGTCATCACACTGACAGGCCAGAGGAGAGGACTAGGCCACTTCCGTTTGGTAGATTGTAAACTACAGACTCTAAATAAGAGTCTATATGAATATGAGAATAAACAACTTCCATTTGTTGTCATTCAACAGTAGGAAGTGTGTGTTGTTGTTTAATGTTCATGAAAGCTCCCCAATAGCGCTACAGTATCAAGGGGACTCATATACAGGCTATCTTAAACTTTACTGCACTATGATTGTATGCTATGGAATTCATTCTTTATCTTCTGTTGTACTACACTTTTTGTTCAAATGGATTAGAAACACATTTGTAAGAACACTTTACCCTAAAACTATCTAGTCTGGTATGATGTTTTGCAAAATGCAATGCAATATTACAGTAATGTAATTGAATTGAATTCAATTGAATTCAGTTTTATTTATATAGCGCCAAATCACAACAACAGTTGCCTCAAGGTGCATTATGTTGTAAGGTAAATCCTACAACACTGCAAAGATAACAGAGAAAACCTCAACAATCATGCGAGCCCCTATGAGCAAGTGCTTTGGCGACAGTGGGAAGGAAAAACTCTTTTAAACAGGAAGAAACCTCCAGCAGAAGTAGGGTCAGTAAAACTGCACTCTCTGTGTTTCCAGTTTTGCACCTTTGGATCAACATTCACTCACCTCTGTTAAGAACCAGATTTCCTCTGACGCTGGTCCTCCTTGGCGACTCACTGCCTGCCAGAAACTTACCTGCCAGCTGCTGCTTCTCTTACCTCAGGTCTTCCTGGAGTAAGTCTGAAATCTCACCTGTCTGCCCTCCTGCTTGCTGCAACATACCTTCGCTTTGGAAAAAGAAAGGGAAGGCCAAACATCTTGTTATACACGTTCCATCTCTCAGCCACTCACTGGGTGAACCACCCCTCTCTATGGCCTTGCGTCGCACTGCTAAAAAATAAGCAAACCTTCTTTCACTCTCTTTGCAATCATACTTATCTTCAACCTGAGCTCTGGAAGTAATTCACCTTCTCCTGCTATTACAGTGGGTCCTGCTCCTGTGACGTTCTCTCTCTGCTACAAATTAACCTCAGAGATCTCTGTGTTAAATAAAGTTTTGTTTAAAATTGTAAAGCTGTGTATTGAGTCTGCTTTTGGGTTATGCCTTTGCACACTGGCCACTTGGCCTTGATAGAGAGGTTGTCTGTCACCCTGAATCCAAACTGGAAGTTGATTCACTGAAGAGGGGCCTGAAAGCTGAAGGCTCTGCCTCCCATTCTACTTTTAAATACTTTAAGGTAATGTATTACACATCACTCGTTACTTGTCTTAAAGATAACGCAGTACGTTACTTAATTAATCGCCAGAGGAAGTAATTTGTTACTACTTGATCCATTACTTTCACCTTATTACATAACATGACCTGAAATGCACCGTTACATAATTAACAGTTATTGGTAAAACCTGGGGCTACACATATTGATGGAAATCTCTATCCTAATGAGGATAAACATAAACCGACAACACAAAGCAGTTGAAAACTGTTTTGTGCAGTTTGCTTATCAACCCCGTATTGGCGTGGAGGATGCCATCATCTACCTGCTGGACCAGGTTTATTCTCACCTGGACATTGTTGGGAGCACTGTGAGGGTCATGTTCTTTGACTTCTCTAGTGCTTTTAACACGATCAGACCATCACTGCTGGGGAATAAGCTCACAGAAATGCAGGTGGACGCCCCACTGGTAGCTTGGATCACGGACTATTTAACAAGCCGACCACAGCATGTCCAGCTGAAGAGCTGCCGCTCGGATAACATCCTGTGCAGCACGGGGGCGCCACAGGGGACGGTCCTATCACCCTTCCTCTTCACCCTCTACACGTCTGACTTCAGGTACAAGTCTCAGTCATGTATTCTGCAGAAATTCTCTGATGACTCTGCCATTGTGGGCTGTATCAGGGATGGACAGGAGGAGGAGTACAGGAGTGTGGTGGACACCTTTGTTGAGTGGTGTGAGCTAAACCATCTACAACTTAACATCACAAAGACAAAAGAACTGATTATGGACTTTAGGAAGCATGCTCCTCCTCCTAACCCTGTCACCATCAGAGGGGCTGATGTGGAGATTGTTGAGGACTACCGGTACCTGGGGGTACACTTGGACTGTAAACTGGAC
>VUQG01044546.1:0-34905 GCA_015106755.1 Etia nguti
GACATTGAGTGCTACTTAAGATGGCGGACCTGCTCTACTCATCGCTGGATCGTTGAGCCATCAGCGTCAGTTGCCCTGCAACCCGCAATTTGAGCTTGTGAGTACTTCTGGACCTGGAAACTAACGGATTGTCTGTATGTGTGTAGATCTTCCCTGGACCTGTTCCCTGTGCAACTGTGACTGAGCGTGAGTGAGAGAAGTGGTGGAGAAGAGAGGAGCTGTTTGTGGAAGCTGTGTGGAAAACCCCCCTCCTGGACTCCTGCCCCTTTCACTCCCGGACCCTGGAACCCTGGCCCTTTTCCCCAAGCACCTTTATATATATATATATATTTCACTGTGGGAGATCACTGTAAATAAAGTCACTCTTGTTTGAAGGAGTTTGTGGTCTGCGCTTGAGTCCGCTTTGCCAGCCGTGACAAATACTGCAAAGATGAGTGGGCCAAAGTTTTTCCACAGCGCTGTAAATGACTCATTGTCAAACACACAAAACTAGGAAATCAGGAAGGGTGTAAACTCTTTATCACAACGCAGTGTGTGTGTGCTGAGATAATGTGTTTGTGGGAGTTGAATGAACTGTTGGCATTCTGTGCTTGGAGGGAATCCATGAGTGTGTGAGCCTTGTCACACTCAGCTATTATTTATGAACACATTCTTCTATGTATAGTGTTTCTAACACGCACCATTTACTTGGGTGGGCTTCCCTGATAAATTTCCAGTGACCAATTTATTTTGCCGCTCATCTGAGACGACAACATGATCAATAAACTACTGGGAAACCCTTGCGCTCTGACCAGGTAACTGACAACAACTGCAGAAGCTACAGGACAGCTACAGTTTCAGAGGTGTCCTTTTTGCCACATTACTGTAGGGTCTTTACCTTAGAATATAATGACTGTTCTTGTAATTTAGTGCTATATAAATAGAATAGAATTGGCTTTGTTTCTAAAAGTGGGAGAATGTGGAAGAAATCACTTGCCTGTTTTTGAAGTGCACATATTTAAGGTCAGGGTGGATTTAGCCTGATTTAATATAAAACAGAACAAAAGGAAACCACTTATCTGCATGTGTGCAAAGTTCAGACCCATACACAAAGTTCATATTCAGAAGACCTTCCACAATTCTTTCCCCAGACAAACAAAGGATCTCTGTCTATTTCAAATTGTAGAAATCTGTTTCAAATCTTACCAATAGCCGCTGTACACATGAGCCAGACTATGTGGTTCTTCATCGTCCTGTGTTGCTCTATTCCAATCCCTTAGTCTGAAATAGTATTAAGACACAAGCCCGCATTTTAGTGAACACCAAACAGGATGCCCGGTTCAAGAACTTGGAGGAAACACAAACAGCGCCAGACCCTCGCAGGGTAGGATACTCCTGGGTCACACCTCTCATTTATCTGGACACAGGGCCTTGTACAGCTGTTTGAAGGGGCGGTTTCTCGAAGTTAAAAAGGGGCACATAGAACCAGGCCAAATAACAACAACCCACATTCATCAAGAATCTAATCGCATCATATTATATCACTGTCATCAGGTGGGGACAATGCAAAGCACACGTAGCCTATGTTTTACCTGATGAGGTACAATGTTGCTTTTGAGGGGTTGCTGCTGCTCCTGCTGCTGATAGAGCTGATGGGCAGGGCTGTGTTGATCTGAGACTGTAGACATTAAGAAGTCAATAGGAGAGATGGTAGCTGATTAAACAAGTGTTATGAGAAAATAATAAAATGCAAAGATTGGTGACAGCACTTGGAACCATAAGGCAACAGATTTAAAAAAAACTGAGAAATAAACTAGGCTCTGCCTGTGACTCACTCTTTGCCTCTCTTCCTCCTTCCATCTCCTCATCTCATCTATCACTCTCCACTTGATGTCCATCTGAGAACAAGGCACAATTTGCTATTGCATTGATCTATTATTTAATGATCCACACTTAACAACTCTTGCACCTAATCCATAATAAAGTCATGATAGAAAAATGTTATAGAACCCAAATATTGAAATTGTGTTTATTATTGTTTTTATGTATTTTTTAAAAAAGTCTATACACATAAAACACACACACACACAACACACACACACACACACACACACACACACACACACAAACACACACACAAACTGATTTACATTTATGTTTTGCATTTGCACATTTGGATCAAGTACAGTTTAGCTGTTCATTTACATTGCAACATGTTAACAGAAACCACGATAAGCTGTTTCCTGTAGCGACAACTGCTCACACAGTCTCGCTAACAGGGCCACGGGCTCTTTGTGTTATAATTTAGAGGCAATAATCATTTACAGACTAAAAGAACCCTTTCTCCTTTATATCCTGTGCTTATATATACTTTTGGGAAAAAAATTCTCCAGAGGAACAGATGCTGTCCTGCTCTGCCCCGGTTTCCTTTGAACTGTGGATTGACAAACTGTTATTCAAAGTGGTCAAGCATGCAGTGCTTGGTACACAGTGCTGTGAGGCAGGAGATCTTTCCCACTCTTAAACACTCCGAACAAGATCATTTAGGAATTTCTAACACAATTTGTTCAGTTGATTCTTCCAAAGTTCTGCTGTAAGCACTTCTGCAGTGTGCAAACGGAATTATTCATCTCATTAATGATAACATAAATGCAGCGGCGACAGAATTTAATGCACCCGTG
Source organism: Etia nguti (assembly GCA_015106755.1). NCBI lineage: Eukaryota > Metazoa > Chordata > Actinopteri > Cichliformes > Cichlidae > Etia > Etia nguti. The sequence continues at coordinate 2,661 of VUQG01044546.1, forward strand.
GAGATTACCTTTATTTACTTATGAAAAAAAGAATAGGTTGAACTACTTTTTTGGGGGGGGGGAAGTGGGATCTCTGTAAAACGGTTCTTTTCAACTCTGTCCCCACCACACTGAGAAGGTTATATGTTAGGGCTGCTAATATTCCCATTTGCATGTCCCTTAAAATACAGTTTTAATTATAGATAAGAGTAACCTGTGATAGCACCACCTCTACAGCTATGGCACGCTCACAGTATGTTGTTAGCTCAGAATCTCCACAGATTAATGTTAATGGTGTTCCCTCTTTAAGAAGATAAGATTGCCAAAAAAAAAGAGTCAAAGTCACAAAATAATATGTGCAGTCACACCTGATCATACAGTTTCTGCACCATTACAGGTGAAATAATTGCTAAAATAAAGTGGACGTAAATTTTCTCCTGGACGATCTTAATTTAAACTCTATCTGTGTGTGTGCATGTGTGTGTTCTCCTATCAAAAAGGTCAGGACGAGACCTTGCAGCAGGTGCATCCCCTCTAGCTTGGATTGTAACTGTACACTGGGCTCCGGCAGGGCTCTTTTTCCCAGTGCTTTTGTCTGCATTGATTGTTGAGGCCACACTGCTGGAATGTGGGAATTAATTAGACAATTTGTATAATGGACTTAGGCACATGAAGACACGTGGGGCTCGACAGAGTGGCGGCACCCCGTGGCTCCCATTGTCCTTGAGGAACTCTCATCCAGATGTTCAAACGGATTGGAGGCTGACCCCTCACCTGCACCTAATTATCATCTGAATGACAACATGGCCCAGATCAATAGTTCCCAGTCGCAGTTTGAAGATCACAGATAAGACGCCACCTTGTTGTCAGAGAGAAAATGCTAATGTAATTAATGTTCAATAATCCTCTGGCAAAGGATCCGAGTGTGGATATTTACTCCAAACAGGCCCGTGCGGGGAAAACACACGGACCTGGACAACAAGTATTATGAGGGTTTAGGAGCCTGTTTGTGCTGCCTTGCTGCAAATCACAGTCTTACTAGAGTCAAAGTGTAAAACAGAGTAGACTTCCTGTTGAGACTGCAGCTCACGACGAGGTTGATGGGACTCTTTAGAGAGGTGTCAGACTCTCACTGTCCTCGCTGTGCTGTAGGTGCATGTGTGTTGCCACCTTCTACAGACACACATCTCTGCTGTCTTTACAGGCATGCTGCGTAATTACACTTTACGGTAGCAAACTGTAAATATGCGTATTCTCTAAGGGGACATTTCATCAACTTTCATTTTCCTTCACTGTGAGTGTCCATTAAAATATTATATTATCTGGCTTAACCAGTGATGGGATGTAACCAAGCATTTGCTTTTTTTACTTAATAAAACACTACCACCTGTAGAGGCTTTGCAGATTTTACACACATACGCATAATGTGTATGCATTATTTTGCAAAATATAATACATTTTTATTTTTAAATTACAAAGTTGCCCCAAAAAAGGTAAAAGAAGCTAAACCAACAACACTAACATGCTGTATATACAAATGCATCAGTAATAACATCTTTTTTTTTAAAAGTTAAATAATATACCTCTCACTAAGGGGAATCTTTGTGTCACATTAGAGCATTTGTACATGATTCTTTTCTATATTTGCTTGGAGCTGCTTTAATCGGTTTGATCACAATAAGAATGAATCAAATGCCCGTGCATAAAGTGGAAGAAATCACTTTTAGTGATGAACCCGCAGAGACTAAACGCCCAAAGCTTCAAATCTACGGAGCATTTTCGTGTCTTCCAGCTGATTGTTTTGATTTAGTGTACTCTCAATTCAGTGTACTGGCAGCAGCGAGCAGCAGGTTGCAGTTGAACACGGCCTCATAAACCATCTGCACACTACCTGCGCAGCTCTCAGGTGTTGACGCTGACAGTAGTTTTCGTACTACTACTTACAAGTGGAGGGAGGGTATTCGGCTTTACCGTTTGTATTCCTATTAGTGAATGCTAACGTATCGCTCTGTCTGCCGAATGCGTGCATACACAAACGTTTGATGCCGACTGTACATCTAGGTTGGGAAAAGACATCCTTAGGCTGAAAGATGTGACAGCGCTCTGAGAGCCATCAGCAAAAACGCACAGCAAATATAAAGAATGTACTTTTGTTGCAGCAGGGCGGTCTGCTTCTGTTTCTTCCTTCTCATTTTGAAGGCCACCACGTCCTCTGATAATGACACTCACATCTTGATGTCACTTTCTCACAGTATCGCCTGTCATTCTGTCCCCTTCTCTCAGATGTGCCTTTCTCTTCACGCCGCGCCTTACGACTCTCTGACTAACTGAGTTCATGATTAACTTGATATATATAGTTTTTAATCTTCTAAACCTCTGCTCACAACAATGCTTCCCACTGAGGCAATAGCAATTTCTCTAAGAAGTTTCACTCTTCGTGATTCAAAATCATAAACCCAGCATGTGTCGATGAGGATCTTATCTCCGATTTCTGCAAAGATGAATAAAACAGGTTGCGGGGAAATAGGTAGAAGTGTCCAATTAAAGGAATTGTTATTGTGAGAAAACGCCAGATCACATTGGGAATTTGCTTTAGTAACTATTCCATTCCAGCTTAAATGATCTACGTGAGCAGTGAAGAGAGGAAGGAAGGGATGTTTATACGTGTGGGAGGGTGTGTTCGTTACAAGATGGAGAGAGATGAAGCAATGCAATTTATTCCTTAAGTGAGGTAAGGGCCATATTGCCTACCATTAACAGAGCAGAACATCGGCACGGGCTGATAATTAAGTAATCCATGAAAGCATGAGCAATATAGGACAATCACTAACATCCACTGCTCCTTTGCCACATCAAGCCACCCCCTCCACCACCCCCAGCCCCAACATCATTTCAGATTATGCTGGAAAATATTATTGCATTGTGATTTGAAACTGCTGCAATGGAGGAAAATGTTCGGCTCGCAGCTCCAAACTAATGATTCCAGTGAGATGAACTCATTTCAGAGACGCGTGTCGGCTGTCACAGTTTTCTGATTTGCTCCCCTTAGAAACTTTAACTTAATATTTAGTTAAACACAGCAAGGTTGTTGGTTGTTTTATTTATTTATTTACTTATTTTTATATTGCCACCATGTGCCGTGATGCCTGTGTTTAAAGTGCAATCCTACAGTCTCCTTTATAAAACCAATGTACCCAATTTTCCTATATTCATATGTCAGGGAAATGTTGATACCCTGTCATTCTGACAATACACCACATTATGAAAGTATTTATTTCAACCAGTTTTGTTAACTGGGGTTTCCTTTCATCAGGCATAAAAAGATATTTTTGTTTATCGAATGGTGAGAGACTCATTGCCATTACTTTATACTCACCCAAAGTCACACAGACAGTTTTTATTCTGAGACAGAAAAAAATACCAGACTTTACTGTTTTTAAAGACATTGAAGACAAAGCTTTAAGAATGTAAAACACTTACATCAGGCTCAGTTTTATGCTACACCTTGAGATGTTTTCACTGTCACAATCACTTTAGATTGGTGTAATAGGTACAGTTCATCCTAAATACTTATATATGTAGGCTGAACACACATTTTGCGCAATTTTCCACTTGGTGGAACGTGGAAAGAAAGGGATTTGCCACATAGCCCCTTTCTAATTATTTATTTCATTTTTGATACATGTTTATTATTAACAATTATGCTGCAAAGACGTGTAAAACACACTCTCATGTCTCCTCTATACTCTTTGTGTTGTTTCAGCAGCCATGTGAACTCTGCCCAGGCAGGAGGTTCATGTTTTCACTCGCACAGGATCAGCTTTAGATGTAAATGAAGGTTTACCCAATACCTTTTGTCGTTGTTTGTTTTTGTAATTCCACCATGTCGCCCACTAGTATGGCTCACATCATCGTTTCCATCACAAGGAAATTTTAGTCATCTGGAAATAAAACAAATGAGTAAAGACTTAGTTGAGTGACCACATATTATCTTGATATTTTATGCCTTACCTTGCACTCTTCTCTTTGCTCCTGGATCACATGACCGTTTTTATTTTTATTCTTTTGCTTCTAACAGTATTTAATTAGTAAAGGTAGTCAAACATGGGCCTACTTAAAAAAATAAAGCTTTTTTTTTAAATACATGATTTTTATTTTAATGACTTTAAAACATCAGGTTTATTAATCAGAATGATAAATATAAATGTTGATAATAAAAAAATAAAAGTGCCCAAACGGTCAGCGTCACAGTTGCTGATCGAGTCATTTATTATTGCACGTGTTAGGTCTTTCTCTCAGCTGACTCTGAGTTTGTCTTTGCTAGCTTGTTTCGCTCTTAGAAAAATGGACAACATCTCAACACGCATTTCATCATGCTGGTACGGTTGCTGCTGAAATATTTATCCAGATTACAATTTACAACATTGTACAATTTACAACAGCAGTCTGTATCATCCATCTCCCTGCTTGTCCAAATGCATTTCCTTTGTTTCTTAAAAGAAATTGAATCATGGGAGGTTTAGGACAAGACTCTTCAATTTTTTTTTCCTCGCTTCCTAACAAACGCCAACATTTCGCTTCTTGCTTTCATCCCTCAAGACTGAAAATACAATTTCATGATCACCTCGCTGCTAGAGCCTTGTTTAATAATTCCCAATTATGAAGCCAGGCACCTAGTCCGCAGCGTGAACCCCACCGTGCAGCCTGAACAGCAGCTGGCCTGCTGCTCCGTGTGTGTTCAGTCACCTTGATATCATCGATGAGCATGTTTCCCCATCTTAGCAGGTTACAATGCCGGGACCTATGCTGTTGTATTAATAATACAGCATGCTATTGTCCAAGAGGGAGTTTACTCTGTCTCTCCAGCTTCAGCCTTTTTTCTCCAATTTGTTACGCAGTTTACCCAAACATGGAGCGTGGAGCATTTCAGGCCCTGCGTGTGGCTCATGGGGACGACTTGCACTTATTGTGGGAGGAAAAAACCCCCAAAAAAACGCTCTCTACAAAAGATGGCTTTGAACGTGTCTACGTTTACAGGTTTCAAATGAAAGGCGTGTTTGTGCTTAAATTTGCTCAACCCCCTACAGTGACTTACACAAACACAAAGTGAAGAACTGAAGAAAGACATGAATATTATCATTCTAACAGGTGTAGCTTGGTTATTTAGAAGTAGTCTATCACGCCTTGTGTGTTTTGAGAAATCTGAAACTGAAAAGTAATGCTTCATTCATTTGGACATGGACAATATCAACATGCCAATAAGTTGTGTGAGGAAAAGAAAAAAACCCAAAAACGTCAGTTTGAATATGCTTCAAACTGAAGATCTTGACATCAGCTGGTTAAACCTGCACTAAATGTGCCTCACTTTGTGTTTAGGAGCTCCTAAAGCAACCTGACTTCTGATAAGTGAAAGATAATAAAGGGAGAGATAAATCACATTTGTTGATCATTAACATGTCTCTGGCAAACTTTTACACAATAGTGGAGGGAGTATTTAAATTGTTTATATATTAATTAACCTCAACTCATATCTGATGAAGAGTGCGTTTTGTGTTTTGGTAAATCGCTAAGAATAAAAACCCTAAATAACCCTAAATATTGGACTTGCAGGTAACTGTGGTCAAAACAGTAGATATACGTTCCCAAAAAGGTAAACGGTCCATGTTTTCCATGTTTTCAATGTTTCGTCTGAATTTCAAAGGTGGATTATCCGGAGATATTCTTTGTTAGGACAAATAAAAAAACAAATTAGGTCAAATATTAATTACACTCTTACAACTGCAGTTCCGAAAAAGCTGACCTGCTGTGGAAAATGTCAATAAAACAAAGAATGCAATGATAAACCCATATTTTATTCACAATAGAACATATATATGAAATGTTTAAACTGAGGCTGTTTCACAAAAAAATATTAGCTCATTTTGAATTTGATGGTAGCAGCATGTCTCAAAAAAGTTGGGACTGGGAGAGGGGGCACAAAAAGCTGGAAAAGTAAGTGTCACTTAAAAGAAAAGGCTGGAATATTTTGTTGCTAATTATATTCATTAGAAAAGGGTCAGAAACATGATTGCGTATAAAAAGAGCGCGTTAGCGAGTTTCTCAGAATTAAAGAGCTTCTCGAGTCTGCAAAAATCTGCATGTACAAACTGTGACCAGTTTCAGAATAATGTTGATCAGTGTTAAATCTCTAAATGAATCATGAATAATCATCTACAGAACATAATCGTGTCAAAAGATTCTGAGAATCTGGAGAAATCTCTGTGCGCCTCAAATTTAAAATGAGCTAATATGTTATGTATAAAACAATCTTGTATCTTAATAACATCGTGGTAAGTTGACACTGCTGCATTACATCTTTAAGGTTCTAGCTTCATCCCCGTCAATAACAAAGGCATAAAAAAGTAATCAGAGTACAACAGCTATACCATAGAGGGTACCACTAAAGATACAATATAGTGCTTTATTTTCTGACTGTGGATTGACATTGTGGATGTCAATATATAATTTAATAGTATGCTCTTTAAAATGGCTTAGGCATCTTTGAGTTCTACTTTTTTTAGTTTACTACCAAATTACAGTCACAGCCAGCCGGCAGAGTGTTTACCTTTCTTGAAGAAGGTTTCAGATTTGACAGATCTCCAGCATTGGTTTTATATGAAAAGGTTTTAGTCACAAATGCATAAATGATCTTGAGCAAACATTTTTTCCTTTTACAAATTAAACATTGTATTGTTTTTCCATATAAGGCATGCTACACCCAGGGATGAAACCGGGTGACCAATAACAAGCTGAACTCATCAACTTCTTCTGTAAATCCAGACGACTGTTGGAGGCTGTGTTTTGCTGTCGTGTTTGAAAATGTTTTCCTTGCTCCGTGTGCCGTCTGCATTTCCTTCCTGCTCTTTGTTCCTCCGCTCAACATATCTCTAAGTCACCCTGGGTATCGCAACGGGACGTGCTCTCACCCTCCAGCAATGCTTTATACTAGACTATTGCCTCAGTGTATGCTGTGTAGTGCTGCACTACAGCACTATCACTTTGTGGGCTTTGTTTTGTTTCATGGTTTTTAGAGCTGGTAAGCACGGGCTTTGCTGAATATTAGTCAAGACGCTTACATATGCCATATGCTTTTTATGCTTGTACTAATCAATACCACCTTAATGCATGAGTTTTACTGAATTATAGTGGATGCAGGAGAGAAGGGTAGAGGTGGGCGAAATGGCAAAATAACCTTCTTAAGGCACACACACTCACAGTATCAGCACCAGAGCGTGCATTACATTATACAGTGAAGCTATTCAGCAGTGGAAATATCTCAGTGTGACCGGCCAGTTATGACACAGTACAGTTCAGTGCTTTATTTTTCTAAGCTCGCCTTCTTTCTTTGCATGTCACCTTTAATAGTGCGCTCATTCTCCATATGGAAGCAAGCTCCATATTAGTGATTGCAGGTTACTTGGAGGTCAAAAGTCTGATCAGAACCATGTGTCGTGAACATTATGCGTACATTTTTCACGTCAGTCCTCGTGGAAATCAATCCCTTCAATGACCCACCCATGTGGGCCCAGAAAGCATATTTATGAGTTTGCTTGTTACTCGTGCAGGAAACAGAACCGTTCGACGATTAAACTTTGTTTTGATCTGCTTTGGAGTTGCATGTCTTTCCTCCATCTTTCACCGCATCAGTGTTTCTCATGAAGATTACTTTCCTTATTGTCCAATATTGCTTGTCAAAACCTAATTTCTCTTCTTGCTAAGCAGCAGAGATTTGATGACACTTTTGATTCAGAGTGCCATTTATTTCCTGAAAAGATTCGAAACATAAGACTGCATTGGTAGCAGAGCAACAGCATCCCAGTGTGCGACTTTCAGCAGGAGACAAGAAAGTGGGACTGTAGCGCACACGTGTGCGTGAGGTCAAGGGTGTGTGCTCGTGCGCAGGAACGTGCGTGCGCTCCTTGTCGTGTATCGTGAGCAGGGCCGTGCAGGCCTCTTCAAAGCAATCGCTCTCCATATGGTGTTGCGTGCCGTGAGCGGGTCAACTTGCAGCACAACTCTGGAGAGGGGGATTTTCTCCCTGCCTATTGTCTGTCCACAGAGCCTGCGGAGAGAGCCTGCCGTTTTCAGGGCATCACTGCCAGCCCCTAATATGGCAAATGAATGCATGAGCGAATACAAGTGTGAATAACTGAATGAATAACCAAAGACAATTTACATAATTGCACGTAGGATATGTATTTTCTAACGTTTGAGAAGATATTTGCATATTCACGCTGTATAGAAATTATTCAGTCAATACTGTAGATCCATCATATAAACACAAATCCTTTGAAATCGTGGAAAATGGGAGGAAAGGAAGTCAAACAATAATGCTGATGTTTCGTGCCCTGAGAGAAGCTCTGCTCAAAGCCTGTAGAGCAACTGCTTGCAGAATAAGAAGTGTAATAGCAAAATAAAATCCAGTTAAGAGTGTTTGCTTAGCAGGTACATATCAGGCAGAAAGAAGTTGTTTAAAAAAAAACAGTAAAAAGAAAATCTTTAGTGTTGTATCCTCTTTCTTCTTCGCCAACAGCATTGATCTTAGCTCAAACAAACCATCTATTTCAAATGTCAAGGGGTCTTTGTTTCACACATGTGATCACAGTTTGCAGCAACTCCCCGCAAATTGTCGCCACTGTCTTGTTGCATCATTTGAAGTGCTATTTTCCCCCATGTCACCCTCCTTTGTGATCAAGACAGACATGGGGTTTATGCACGCCGACATCTTTTGAACTATTCAAAAGCGCCACTATCACTCCACATTTCTTTTGTTGTTGTTTCAGGCGGGATAAGAGGCCCGTTAACCTTCACGTCGTTTGCTTGAGAGTGAACGCAGGTTGGTTTGGCGCTGCTGCCGGTGAAGGGGGTTGAAGTGAAGAGAGAGGCAGATGAAGAGGGAGATGGAGAAAAAAGGTGGGTTTTTTTCTCCATAGCAAAGTGTTGTGTGTGTGTGTGTGTGTGTGTGAGATGACCTGCCTACCCTTCACCTTTTGTCTCGCTGTGTGGTGCTGCTGTGAGTGCTGGAGGAGGACATGTGAAGAGCCGGACTCCGGCCAGCAGAATGGCACCCCTGCCTGGGTTTTCACCCTCCCACCCCTTCAGTCGCTTTCACTCCATCTTGCTGGCCTGCAGCTATGAACACATATTTTCTCTGTTAGAGTGGGGGCAGGGTGGCGGTGGTGGTGGTGGTGGTGGTGGAGGGAAAACAAACACATCAAAAGCCTCAAGGAACGGAGTGTATAGTTGTATTTGACGTGGTCACTCGCTGTTGTCAGATTTTCACATGGCGCAGAAGAACCGAAGGCTTCCCGTCTTCTCCCCAATCATTTAGCAGTTTGCACTGAAGTACAAGCCTTTATGGCTTATTGCTTGTCATATTTAAATTTCTCTTAGTTGTCAGCCGTAATTCAGCATCTCATGAATTAGTCATGAGAATAACCCCCAGGAAGGGTAGCAACTGCTCCAGCGGAAGCTGACGGGGATCCAAACAAACAAACAAAATAAGCAAAAAAACAACAACAACAAGAAAAAAGATTTTTTTAGATGTTTTTAACCTGTTAGAAGTACTCCTCAGTAGCACACATGCTCATGTGCATTGGGTGAGTGTTGCATGCAGGACACATTTACTGTAGATCTGCAGCGATCTGTCCAAAAAATGGGTGGGGGGGTTGTTAAATGAGATGGCCTGCGGTCCTGAGAGGGGGTGTGAGGAGGGTGGGGGAGGGGGCCGCCACTGATCACTGTCCACCACATTAAGCACCACTCGTTCCCTCACACACAATCATCTCATCATATGCAAAACAGCAGCCTTCCAGTGTGAACAACAACAACAGCCGAACTAATGAAACACTCGCTTCTAATGTGCTTCTGAGTAGCATGTCATTTGCTGAAGATGGGAAGATTTTGTGTTTGAAAGGGAAAGTCATCAAAGTAAAGTGGAACATAAGCACATGTACAGTCCAAGTTTTGGCTCTGTGTGCTGTGGTGCTGACCGTCACGTGGACAAAAACTTACAAATGGCAAAAATAGATCACAATAAGGCGGAGTAAGGCAGTTCATTCTGGAAAAAAACTTTTAACCATATATACCTACGCTAACCATGCAGCCGGTGTTTTACAAATTGAAGCCTAATACTTCTGACTGAGAATCAGTATGTAACAACTTGGGAGTGACAACGGGTTGGTGAAGCACCCAAAAACTACTGCCCCTAGATGCTAATTCAAGAGTCTAGCCCATGGCTTTCCAAAATTGCCTTAAAATTTCATTTAAGGATTAGCTTAACTGTTTTAGCTTAGCTTAGACAAACAGCTAATTTGGCTTTGTCCAAATTTTAGCTGTAAAAATTAAGTAATGTTATGGCAGGTAAGTGCTTGACGTTATTACTTACTAGTCCTTTTTTGGTTGCCTGGTAAGAGGCTCTTCATGCTAGTAGCTGTATTTTTATATGACTGCTATGAGAGCGGTATATATACAACTGCAGTGAGAAGTTTACATCCACTTATCATGGGCTTGAATATCATGGTCTTTTGGGCTTTGAATGGTTCTTTTTCCAGGGTGGAATAATCGTACAGCATACATCTTTAATGACTTAAAAAACAAACAAACAAGAATTGCGTTCCCAAGTGTGAATTTATTCTGGGTTACCTCTAATCCACACATTTTTAAAGGTCTACATACAGGCTCAAATATATACATACAGAGTGTTAAACATTTTAATAAGTGGAGCTGAAGGCTGTACAATGTCCTTTCACTTGGGAAGGCCTATTAACTTGTAGTCAGTCAGTGATTATGACTGACTACAGCCCTCAACCTCCAAAGTCCGTAGAAGACCCAAACTGTCATGTTCAGATGAGAGGAAATTGGTTAGAATGTTCAGGAACAACCCAGGAACCACCAAGGCTCAAACTTGCCATGAACTGGAAACTGTTGGAGCATCACTAGCCAGTGAAGCCAGTTTTACCTCATCGCTGACCGAGAGGGTTCCGATCAAGGAAGAAGCTGCTGCTCTAAGATTAATACCTTCAAGCATGATTCACATTTGCAGTTACCAAAATGTTTTATGGCCAGACAAGACAAAGAGCTGAGCTATTTGTTTGGAGGAGTACATGTGAAGCTTACTAACCTAAAAACACTTTACCAATACTCAAGCATAAAGTTGGTAGCATCATGCTCTGGGGCTGTGGTACTAGTACATTGCACAAAGTGTTTGGAATAATGAAGGAGGAGGACTACCACGAAATTCTTCAACTTCACGTCATATAAACAACTTGACAAATTTGGGAGTTTCAGTAGGACAATAATCCCAAATACACTTCAAAACTGGTTAAAACTGGATAAAGCAGGCTAACATTAGGTTCTGGAATTGCCTTCCCAATGCCCTGACCTCAGTCTTGAAAATTTTGACTTTAAAACTGGATCCATGCCAGGAAACCAATCAATTTAAATGTACACTACAACTCTGTGAATTAGATTGGTCAGATATCCAGTCAGAATTATGCCAGAACCTAAGCTAATACCAAAAGCATCTGGTTGAGGGGAAACTTGCTAAGGGACATTTAACCAAATATAAGTAGATGTTTATGTATAAATCTGAGCCTGTATGTATACTTTTGACCCTGTGTGGATTAGATCAAATACAAAATAAATTCTTTAAAATAATAATAAATATATCTAAATGCAGTTGCACTGCTTTTAAAGCATATATGTTGCCCAAAGTCTGCAAGTGCAAGTCTCAGAGACAACAACGCTGATGAATTATGGAACCATATGAATAGTTTCACACTGGCAGCAGGCACCTCCTGAACAGATTTGTCAATAAAATTGGCTTTTGGTCACAGATGTTGTCGATAGGACAAGAGGCAGGATTGTGACCAGGCACATTTTTTCACCACGCTCACAATAACCCGACAGATGTTGACAGTCCAACAGTCTACAGCGGCGCATTAACATCCCATATGTGTTGGTGACAAATGCAGCCAAAGTAGATACTTCTCTTGTACTTTACTCGCATTTACCCTCCTGTCCACTCAGCAAACATGTGCTGCTGAGGTTATTTACAGCAGTCCCGAGTTCTGCAACGGTTAACACATTTGTACTCCCTGAATGCTTCATTTAGTAAACTGCGTCGGTGCAATTTGTTCGCTTAGCTACATGCCCACCTATTTGTTCCTTTACATGACAGGGTAGAGCTTCCTGTCAGGAGTGTTTTTGTTTCCTCTTAGTATGCTTCCAGCATTCAAATGTGCTGAACACACAGAGCGCACCCAGGCGGGAGAGGAAGAGACGGGAAGGAGAGTAAGCAGACTGGAGTAAACAACGTTTTGGCCCTTTAAATAAAACATTTGTTTGTGATTGAGGCTTCATGATGTGAACAGCATGACCTGTTTTACGGGGAGTCTCTAAACAGCCAGCCCATCGCCCTCACAGAAACAGATCCCATCTCTCTACCCAAAGACTCGAGGCCTATTTATATTGCATGAGAACAAATTTTTTTGACAACTTGATAGATTCGTACAAGGCCCGAATGTTTTCCTCCTCTGCAGAGGCCCTGTCTGAGTGACATAAATTGCTATTAATAAAAATTTTAACAATACATGGCAAATGAGTTTTTTCTGTTAACATGGTACGAGCGGGAGAAAATGGTGCTTGTTGAGGGCTTCCGGGGAATACGGGGCGCTGTCTGAGTCAACATTTGAAGTAAGTTGGAGAAGAAAGAAAGCATGTGGCGCTGCATCCTGTGGAAAAACAGCAGTGCATGCACGGTTAGCAACTGAGAAAACACAGCCTGACAGAACAGACCACAATGATGAACGTTAATTCATCATTTCAAATCCTTAACCAAGCTACAAGTGATTTTTTTATTCGTAGACTGGTGTAACGTAAACGAAATGATCAAATCCCAGTAAAATGCCTTTTTCCTTACTGGTTTTCCGTATAAATATAAAGTAAGTAACTATTGAAAGAATAGTGTGTAAGGATTTCAAAGTGCTTTTGGATACTACATCTAAAGTAGTATATTAAGGTTCAAATATAGCAGAAATATCACACCAGATATGTTGATAAAAATATTTTTAAAATAAGGACTAAGCTTTACATATTATTCCATCTCCATATTATTCCAGTCTTAATCATTCATTAACATTTAGACCATATTCCATTTGTTATCTTATAGCGTTCCTGTCAGTTGTTGATGGAACAATTATTATTGTCATACCATCAAAAATGAAGAATAAAGTGCCAAAAACTGCAGTTCCTCAAATGGCCACTTGGGGGTAAGTTCCCATAGTGTCAAATGTTAATATATGCGACTTTACAGCAGAAAAACAACATGTTTAAAACCTGCTTTATGTTATATTAACATTTGATATTAAAGCAGCTGCAGCGGAAGCTGTAACTGAAGATAACTACAGTAAAGTCTGTTTGTCCAATTACTTTCGAACCTCTGAAAATGGGGGAGTATGTATGAAAGCAGGCGTAGTTTCTAAACAGCTGCAGAACCCACAGCTGGAAGTCTGCACTACAAAAATCCTGTCTGTGTCCAACAATTGATGGACCTCAACCAATGCTGAGGTATACAGTTCTCTTCATAGTACTTCGCAGTACTCAAATTTCAAACAAGGCGAATCAATTAGTCTTCAAAATTCTTCAAAAGATATGAGATGGTAACCAATAATAATAATAATAATAATGCAGTATTTTCCTGAAACAATCCTAAATTAGAAAGTACACTTTTCCTTTCAGAAATCATAAACAGCGTGTTTGTGCATCATCCACAGAAACCGGTCCTAGTTTCGTTCCCCAGAGAGAAATGGCTGTTGTCGGATTGCTGTGTTTTTTTATTTTTTCACACAGCACCACAAGTGGAATTCCATTCCTTTGTTTGTGGTAAAAGCATGAAACACATGAAACCAAAACTTTCTGCATGGCTGATAGAGGTAGTTGATTAATAATGTTTTCTTGTGTGTGTGATTTGTGTGAACTGACACTCTGGTATTTTGTGTATTCAGTAGATGCATACTGAAAACAAAGACTTCTCTGTACACTTTTGTTTTTGTTTCTCATTCTCATCCTTCATTTCCTATTATTTAGTTTTGGTTCAGTCCTCATTAAAGGCTGGCTATGCTGTGTATACACACACCCACACTCACACACACACACACACACACGCACGCTGTAAGAGGAGGAGTGACAGCAGCCGGCCAGGATTCCACAGTTGCCTCTCTATCTCCCCTCTACGCATTTCGCCTCTCACTTTGTGCTGAAATAATTAACTGTGTGCATGTTTGAAGGCGGGATTACAGTTGTCTAATTGTAGTGAGCGTTGTCATGGAGACTATCAGGCCATCGGTGAATAAACAGCCTTACTTGGCAGTGTTTGGCTAAAATGGGGCTTTGTGCAGATGTCAGACACAGATTTATGATGGTGAAACAGATTATATTTGGCAGGAAAATCAATAGGCTGACCACTCTGGACTGGCTGCTTATTTTGATAAACAGCTCTGTGGATTTAACCTGTTCAGAAGCTTGTCTCCTCATGTGTTTGCTCTAAAAGCGTGAATTGATTCAAAAGTTTACTTTCCACAGCGGCGCAGCTGCATTGTACTTCATAGTTTTCCACAAATGCACTGCATTCTGTTGGAAGGTTCATGAATCTTTGATGCTTTTCAGAGCATAATGACATTTTTACAACAACAGGGTGTTTTTTTTTTTTATAAAGTATGCTGATGTGAAAGGGATAAATATGTGCTTTTTATCCTTAAGGTGACTTGAAACCCATAGAAATAATGAAAATAAGCGACGACAACCATCAGAAGGGGAAAAAAACATTAACCAAATGTTGTGCAGATTTTGATTTTTTGCTTCAAGGAAAGATCTGCTGAAGCTGTTAGAAATTATATCACTCCACAAAGAGTTTTTGGAATTAATTTTCAAACATCTGGAAAAAAAAGACAGTGGTTTTTGGTTTTTATTTAAATGACATCCAAAAATCAAAGAGAAAAGGACGATGACAAGAAGCTGATGAACATAACAGTCAGCTCGACTGTGACGTGATGTAATCCCGATGACTTTATAGAGGCTACGGTTTGTGTCTGCACAGTAGGAGCGTGCAGTGAATGGCTCTGGACTGTGAAAAGTACAACAGACAGATGATAAAATGGTGATAATAGAGTCCGAACCCAAACTAAGAAAATATGGGTAGCAGTTGACTTTTGGAGAGAAAAGTTCAACTTTGGTAGTTTAAAAAGTTTCTCTTAGTGGTTTCTATGTGAGCCATAAACAGAGTTTCTTTGTAACCACAACACTCGCCATCCCCGTTAGAGCCAAATCAGAATTCTGTATCGTGAACTGCATCACCCCAAAGAAGAAATCGTCTCAAATCCTCGCAATTAATGGTGTGCAGATCATTTTAAAAATACCTATACCGCATCTGCAACAACGGCTGCGTGCAAAACTGGGAGCAGTCTCGCTGCCAGTTCACATGTGTTTGTGTTATTTTTCGACATAGAGGCTTGTGAATGAGTATTTTCTGTCCTGAACCATGTCTCTTTTTTTTTTATCCTAACAAAACTATTTGTTTTGGTGCGTAACACAACAGCAAATGAAACTCGGACAATAAGCAAGTGAGCTGAAGCTGTTTGCTGTTTAGTGCTGAGCAACTACCGTAGAGAAGACGAGAAATTTCTGTCTCCTGGAGAACAACCAGTCTCTGTGACCTCATGCTGCACAAATAACTGCTCATTCATTCAGAACAACAGTTAATCACACACCTGGCTGTGCCCAGCCTGTCTTGATTAAGAGACAAAATTGGCATGAGATAAAAATGGAAAAATAGATGTTTTATAATAGAAAACACAAGCTGTAGAAATTTTGAAATGAGAAAAGATGCAGGTTAAAGTAATTCTGGATGCTTGTGAGCTGACTTAAAATTTTATAGGATTATATCACGATGTTAATTATCCACTTTTCCTGCCACGCTTTATTCATTTTCATGCGATATGTTGGTTTCATATTGAACTCTCGAGATCTTCCAAAGTAACTCAGGTGTTTCCACTTAACGTTCCCGGCGAGAGCCGCGTGCGTCTGCGCAGCCTGTCGTCTCGTTGACCCTGCTGCACCTGTCAAGTCACACCTTCGTCATTCTTGCTGTTCATGGAGTCCGCTGGCCTCGCGTAGCTGGAGCGTCCTTCAGTCCGAGCAGTGAAATAATTAGTGGGCAGTGGAAACATCTGTGTCTAAGCATCCAGCCAGCCTGTGCTAACATGCTGCTCATAGAGGTGATATATGCTTTTCAAGGATAAATCAATGGACTTACTTAAAGAGGGAAATCCAGTCTAACCTGCCCAAAAACTTTAATCTGATAATTAGATTTGTACAGTTTTAGTTTATTGCACAAATCACAAAGAAGCGTCATTATACTAAAATGTCTAATATGTCTGCATCTCCAGTATATATCATAGCACTCAGACAGGAGGCTTATTATTACAAATTTACCTGCGCGTTTATCTACTGTTTTTATTTTATTTTATATTTTAACTGAAGCAAGTAAAAAAATCATCCAGCTAACAAGTGTAACATGTGCTTGGGATAGCGCCTGTGCAGAAGGAGCTTCGGCTCATAACCCTACTCCCTCTTGGACAATTGAAATTGATTTGTAAAGGCAAGAAAGTTTGATCAATGCAGTATCATTGATTTTACATAACTCACGCTGTGTAAAACGGTGCTACTGTGAATACAACATAAATCCTCAGCTGATTAGCAAAATCAAAACATTTTTTTCCCTCTCGGCCACTGAAATTTTGACAATCCACTAAAGTTGATTGATATTTGGAACATTTGACAATAAAATTAAATTGCTTTTTTTTTCTTTTTTTAAATCTTATTTGATTCAAGCAGGACTGTTTTTCGAGCTGGAGGACTGCAGCCATCTAACGCCTCATCTAAGGCCCAAATGTACTCCAGGCCTAACTGCAATCAGCAGCCAAGCCTTGCTGATACATTTAAAGAATGGGATATATCCTTCATGCATCCACTTCACACACACGTGCCTGCAAACTAAAAGTGAATTCAGTTAACAGTGAGGAGAAAAACATTCCAGGACCAGGAAGTCAATAACGCCTGTATCCCCCTCAGGGTGCACATTACCATTGTTGTGAGGCAGGTTAATGTACTTCAAACAAGGTTTATTATACACTGCAGTGCACAATAGTGAGGTGCGGAGTGTAGCGGTCATGTGCTGTAGGTGAGGGAGGAAGCTGATACTGTAATCAGTGTTGTCTGGGGTTGTGGAGTGTAAGGATTCAGACATACTACAAAAAAAAAATGTGTCTGGGTAAATGCTATTATTGATATTAATATAATATAGCTGAAATAATACACTTTGAAACTTGCAAACAGGATCACGGTGGAGCTTTGATTATTATCAGTATGGGCCAAAAGATCTGTAGATCACTTATAAATCTCCTAACTGACACAATGGGTTTCATTATAGCCATTATAGTCTAGTTCTGTTGCTTTTTATATAATATTAATGTGTATCCAAATCTGTACTTATCCAGGAACTATCCACTGAGCTTGCCTACACTTTATACCCCAAAAAAGATTTAAGTATAGGAATGAATGATTTTTTACATTGACAAAACGAATCATTAAAACCACACCTTTATCCTTTAGCTCAGCTCTGACCCACAGAGATATCAAAACTTCTAAAGGTGTGGTATCAAGCACAAAGACATTACCAGCAGATCCTTAAGAGTCTTGCAGGTTGGTAGGGCACGGTGGTGAAGTAGTTAGCAATGGCTGGATCTGCTGGCTGGGGCCTTTCTGTGTGAAGTTTGCAGGTTGTCCCGGTATCACTGCAAATGTTTTCTCTGGGTACTCTAGCTCCTTTTCACAGATCAAATACATGCATGTTGGGTGAGTTGGAGATCTGAAACTGGCAGTGATGGTGAATGGTTGTTTGCCTCTCTGTTAGCCTTGTCATGGATTTGCTGTGTGGCAGGAAGGATGTTGGACCCAAACGCTGGACTCATAAAAGAAAGGGTGAACTAAAAGAGGCAGCTTTATTTTTGGCTGCAAATAACTCACTTCAAATACAAAAACTAAACTAGAAACAAACAAAAAAAAACTTACAGGAACAGTAACTAGGAAATGGCTGGAAACACACAGCATTGTGAGGGTACGACACAACAACAGACAGAGGAAAACACAGGGCTTAAATACACCTGGGAGTAATGAGCGAATGGAAAACAGGAGGGAAGCACAGCTGGGGCTAATCTGACATAACGAGACAAAGGAAATAAAGCAGAATACACTGACATAGGACACAGACTGTCAAAGTAAAACAGGAAGCAAAACACAGAGACGTGGACTTGACAAGGGGATACGGCTGACATGGATAACAGAGCGACAAACTGCAACATGGAGACACGACTGACTGGGGAGACACACAAACGTAGACAAGAAAACATAACTGACTCAATGTGACACGTGGAACACACAGGAGACACAGTGCAAAACCTAAGATCTCAAAAACACTAAAGTATAACCAGAAATAAACAGAAACAAAGAATATAATTACTCAAAAACCAAAAAAAAAAAGTCAGAGTCTCACCCCAACCGGTTGCAGCAGATGGCCGCCCCCTTCCTGAGCCTGGTTCTGCCGGAGGTTTCTTCCTGTTAAAAGGGAGTTTTTCTTTCCCACTGTCGCCAAAGTGCTTGCTCATATGGGTCATATGATTGTTGGGTTTTTCTCTGTATGTATTATTGTAGGGTCTACCTTACAATATAAAGCGCCTTGAGGCGACTATTGAAATAAAATTGAATTGAATTGAAATTGAATTGAATAGAAGACTCAGGACCATGACTAGCCCTGCAATAGTCTGGCCATCTCTTCACAATATGACAGCTGGAATAGACTCCAGTCCCACTGTGACTCTACATTGAATAGGAAGTTAAGAAAGTAAGGTTGATGACCATGTTGGCATGGTCACAAGAACTTGGTGGAAAGCTTGACTGCAAGACAGTCTGAACCTGTGTTAGATTCCCAAAACAACTACATGTGAGAGGCCACATTATCCCACTGAAAGAGGCCACGGACAGCTCTACATGCCAAGGAGGCATGTAGAGCTGTCTGCAACAATATTTAGGCAGGTGATATAAATGAAAGGCTCATCTACATGAAGGGTTCAATGATTCTCAGCAGAATATAGTCCAGCAGATGGCTACCTTGCCCAGATAAATGACACACAAACCTGGATCTACTTTAAGTCTAAGATTGTACTTTAGAGGAAAGCCTTTCATTTAATTGTAGTGTTATGTTGGTGTTATCAATTCATGAAATAAAATCATAGTAGCTATGGCCTTCCATATGTGGTGGTGGTGGTGTGGGAGTAGGTGTAACCAAAGACAAGATTAGCCAGAGTAAAGTCCAAAATTAAAATCCAGGGAGCCAAAATAATATTAACTGCTGATCAGTTAGGGTAGAAAAGAACCGCAGCAAAGGGCAATCTCCAAAAAGTACACAGAAGGTAGGAAAGCTTGACCACAAGACAGTGTGGCAGGTATCAGAGAGGATGCAGGAGTTTGTATTTACAACAGCTTGAACGGATAATGGCAGAAAGCAGGAACGGAGACTGGAAGCAAAACAAAGGGGAGTAATTTCGAGTTGTGTCAGTCAAGTTAATGATGGACCGACCAAGAAATGAGAAATACTATTTAATTTATTCAAATTTACAAATGAAGTTTCATAATATATTAGGAATAATAAAGAAAGAGATAGCTTCTGGTCTCCATGTCTCCATGTTTGAGTTGCGTTGATCAAATTTAACAAACAGATTCTAGTTTCATGCCAACAAACTGCCATAATGTAATCCTGCTGTTTTCATGCAGGTGTTCATGGAATATCAAGCTTGCTTCACATTTTTCTCCTTCCTCTTACCGCCAACTATAACCCACAGATACCCATGGTGCCCACAGGAGTCACCTTCCCTCTTACACTGGTCTCGGGTCCAGGAGAGGGGGCTTTTAGGCCATGCTCCTATACTAAGGGAGCTACAAACTCATCAATATTGCAGAGGAATAAAGTGTGGTGAGGGACTGGGGCGTTAAGGCCAGATAAGCCATCATCGTGCTTCAGTAGTAACAGAGGTTACAGGTTAAGGGACATGCTTTGCTATAGCTGTTTAATAAATGATGAGGATATGGTGTTGGTCTGCACCTATATAGTACCGTTTTTTAACTGTAGCTAAGCTTTCGTCGACGATAAAGTTGGGGTCCAGGGTCACTCTCGAGGGCACATCGGCAGGTGGAGGCACCCAGGGCTCAAAGTGCCACGCCTGCGGCTGGTCGAGCGCCACCTGAGCCATGGCTTCAAATAAATATACTGGTAGTAAAAGAGATCAATACAGTGTATCATGCTGATTCATAGTTTCATGGCTGAAATGTCAGCCAGTCAGTTATGAGTGAGTCCAGGGCAGCTTCAGCTCTGGGTTCAGCAGCAGAGCACAGAGGGACAGCGGAGCCTGTCATTGTCTAATGAAATGACCACAAATTGTCTCTTTATTCTTTAAGAAACGCCATCTGATGATTGCACGTTTATTTTATTCAACGCCAGAAGAATGCAATGCGCAGCTCAAATGGATGGAAAAATTACCTTTATTTCAATTATAAAGTATGGATATGACTGACTTTGAACACAGCGGGGGCACAGAAGCCCTGCATGGTTTTTCTTCATTATTCTGTGGTACCTCAGAGACGGCCTACAGTGCTGCAATAAAAGACCAATGAATGGTGCACATCCTGTATTGATTTGTTTGCTGAATATCAGAGTGAATTTTCAGATGTATTTATAATGGCCTTATTAAAGCCTCCTTTGATCTAAAGAATACAACAATAACAGAATCGCCCGTGTTGTTTGCAAGCCAAAATCCACTGTGGTTAAAAAAAAATGTCAATAAAAACTGGAGTTTTTCAGGGTTATTCAGTTAGTTTTATTCTTTTAATCATAAAATGTAATCAGTTTCAAAGGTGGGGGGTGTGCCTGCTGCAGTAACTCTTTTCTATCATTAATGTAAAGCTGTCTTTCCAGCGGTATTGCTCTACATATGACTTCTTTTTTTTGCAAATAAAATATTCTATTTGAAATACAAACAGCTTCAATTATTGAAACAGACGCTACGTTTGACTTTGAAAGGCTGTCAGATGGTGACATTGGTTAAAGAAACGGGTAACTGTGCTGGGATTTCTGCGCTCAGCACTTGTGCGATGGAGACGTTATTTGGAGGTGACTCTCATCTGTCGTGAGAGGCAAACACAAAGACAAGTGATCTGATGAACTGATGATTAATGTGAGAGGGGTTTAAGTAAGGATGAGGATCAGCGCTTTTTGTGCTTGTTTTTTTGGGGGGGGTTTTTGGAAAATGATGTTCAAGTAGAGTAAAATGGAAGAGCAAATAAGCGAGACAGTATCAAGTGAAACTCCAGGGACACTCAGCGTCACATTATTCAGTGAAAAAAGAAATCGGTGGTTCAAACGTAACTCAGTTCACATGCAGGAAACCAAAGAGAGGCGATGATGTGGAGCAACATTTATTGAGTTTTGGTGTTTAAAAGTAGACTGGGAGGCAGAGCCTTCAGTTTTCAGGCCCCTCCTCTTTGGAACCAGATCCCAGTTTGGAGTCAGGAGACAGACACTGTCCCTATTTTTAGGATTAGGCTTAAAACTGTCCTTTTTGATAAAACTTATAGTTAGGGCTGGATCAGGTGACCCTGAAACCTCCCTTAGTTATGCTGAGATATATCTAGGCTGCTGGCGATTTTCCCATGATGCACTGAGTGTTTCTTCTTCACTCTCGCAGCAGATGGCCGCCCCTCCCTGAGCCTGGTTCTGCTGAGGTTTCTTCCTGTTAAAAGGAAGTTTTTTCTTCCCACTGCTGCCAAGTGCTTGTTTTTGGTTTGGTTTTGATGGGGCTTTCTCTCTGCTATTGTAGGCTCTTTACCTTACACGATGAAGCACCTTGAGCCAGCTGTTGTGATTTGGTGGAACTGAATTGAAATATATATATTATTTTTTTATATAGCGTCTTGCTTTGAAGATACAGTCCGGAGTGTAAGTATGTCAACAGTTGAGCTGTTTTTTTTTCTTAATGCCAAATCTTGGATACTACATGAAAGCTCCAAACTTTAGCTTTAATTTGAGCAGTGTTTGTTTAGAAAGGCTACATTTCCCAGATGTTTCAGATCTAAATCTACTCGAAATTTGGGCATTTAAAAGTAGACTAACGTGGAGTTAAATAAAATCCGTTCCCAGAACATTGGTTTTCAGTCAGTGACTTCATTAAACATTTTACCCACAGAGACCAGCGGATGCTTGTGTCCTCCCTGAAGATGCGCTCCGAGTCACTCTTAGCTCATTTACTTTGGTTTTCACTTGGAATGCAGCTCAGTCAGATCAAAATCATGTGAATGACTTGGCCAGAATATCCCACCTCTTCTCCTTGAAAAGCTTTCTGTTTGCTTTGGCTCTGTGTTTGGGATAGTTGTGCTGCTGAATAATGAAATGTAGTCCAATTTTTTTTATTGCATTTGGTGAAATCAGATCACACTGAATAATCCTGTAAAGCTCCACATTCATCCTGCTGCTTCCTTCAGCAAAGCAACCATCAACACTTGAGTGTGTCAATTCCACTGGAAGAGGCCATGAAAAAGGACACTGCTGCAGCAAAATGCAAGTATCAGTTGTGATAAGCTGCTTTTTTTCTAAATGGATGATCAAATTCATGTGTCTCACATCCAATAATGAACTCTTAAGTTCCAAGAATATATAAGTGCTTTGCATCTGAGTTGCAGATACATTCACAGGCATGACATCACTAAAAGCAAAACATTTATCTTGTTTTTTTTAGTTTATGCTAGCCTTCTCCCCGACAATTGTATGTTGTGCAAATTCAATGAATAGATGCAATTTTTCACAGCTTCATACCAGAAGTGATAGCGAGCTTGCACGCGCAGCTAATGAAAGCTGACATAAGGACTGAATCAGTATTCATGAATTTATCATGTAGCTGACATGAAGTTATTGTTTAGGTGTCACAAACGCTAAATAAATTGGTGCTAAATTGCCAGTACGTCTCCTTGTTAAAGTCAATTCTCCCGTGGGTCGTTGCCGATTATTATGAACACACGAAACTACGATAAGACGCATACAGTCGGACACACTGAACGGATTTCTTGTCATCTGGAGTCTTTTTTGTGGATTTTTTTGTGTTAACATATTATGATTTCCAAATATCCTTCCTTTCATTGTGGCACAATATAAATGTGTTATTTTTAAAAGCACGAATCTGTTGTCCATATTTAGGGAAACTTGATCTAAACCCAAGAATATCATTCGACTTGGCAGGCCTGTCTAAGCAACCAGTTGCTACTGCCTTCTGCCTTTGTAGATGAAAAAACAGAAACAAATTTACCCGCCTTATGGATCCAATCACTTGGACTTGCTGAAGGAAGAATATTTATAAGCACTTCTTCTGGTTTCGACAGCGCGCAAATACCTGTTTCACATTTAAATCTGTCAGAGTTATCTTTAGTTTCTCCCATGTGGTGAGGTGGCTTTTCTTAAGCTTTTGCATGGATTCCATACTGACTTCATATGCTAGGAAAAAAAACAAGAGTTAAATGTTATTTGATCCTGTGTCGGGAAACATGGCAGCGTGAAGATTTGATGAAGCTAACTCGACGGGGGACGTCGCATGTTTCCCACACAGCGACGGCAGCCGTGCTTCCACCGATTGAGAGACAGCTCCTCAGCTGCCAAGAAACGACTTTCTCTGTTTCTCGTTGTGTTGATGAGGTGCTGCAAAGGTGCAACGTATAGAGTGGCCAAAGTAAACTGAGCCGTGATTGCTCGGAGCCGAAGCACTTCCATGTGAGCCGATGGCTGCGGTCCCTGTGCGCTCTGACAGCAGTGTTTAGTTGGAGCACGGTTCCACATTAAACCGGAGCTGTGAAACAGTTTGACTTGTGCAAATATCATTCATACTTAAAAAAAAAAAATGTTCATGCTGTTAGTAATGTTTTCCTTTTTATGAAATCCGTGGCACCGGAGATTATTTTACAATGGGGAACATGCTGTCGAATGTGCCTTATTATAAAATCTCCACACACACATACGGAGCATGAAAACATCAATAAATTTTTAAATATCTATAAATCGTTTTATTCAAGGAAAGCTGGTGAAGCAGAGAGCTGTCAGCAGAACAGAGGATTTTTTTTCTCTGTTCTCTCTCAAGGGAGGACAACACCAAGTTTTTCCTGAAGGCCGTGGTTTTCAAGAAAGCCAGCAGCGTGGGCGCTGGCGGGGCTGGACTACTAGACAGGAGACATTTTTTATTAGTTTAGGATATCATACATCATCAGAAAGTGGACTGAATTGCTTACGTAATCTGAAAGACACAACTAAGGGAAAAATTAAACACTTTCCTCACCCCAAAAAAGTAATTTTCTGTGACATAGCACCTCTAATGTTTGTCTTAATCCTCTAATGAACATCAACTGCGCCCAGCACCGCTGCCAAACCCGAGCGTGCTCAATCCCTGTGAATTTGCTCATTTGGAGGGAAAAAAATGACGACAACAACAAATAAATAAACAATTCAGTTTCTCCAAAGACTTCATCCACATTTCAAACACCGCGGCAGCTAATTATAGCCTTAAGTCAGGCGCTTTGATGCATTTTCCCTCAGCAGGAATCCCTGGCTTTTCTTGTCCTGGAAGTGCTTTTCTGTCTGTCCCGAGGTAAACTCCCCGATGGCGCTCAGCAGGCTCTGATCACTTTGAGCACATAGGGAGCTTATGTGTGTGTGCAGTGCAGAAAGAGAGACTGACCCCATGCCATGCTGACTGCATGGCGAAACGGCACAAGAACCGGATCCTACCACAGTCTGCATCGAATGCAGACTCTAGACTTTGAAGCTCCGGAAAAGCAACCGCAAACCAAGCTCACTCTTGACATCTTGCGCATTCACAGCAGAAATGATACCTCCCTGTTAAAGAGCTGTGGACTCTCGGCGGTGTGGAGCTCCACGTCTGACATTGGCAGGCCCGCTGAGCGTGTGCAGCGCGAGCCCAAGATCAACAGCGAAGAAGGAGAAACCACCCCGGGTGTCGGCAGACCGCTGCTTGTTGGAGCCGTCACACGCAGGAGGGCTGCTGCTGTCACACTGAAATGCATGAAACCGTAAATTCGTCTGGCCTATATGAAATGCTTGGGTGGGAAGTCGGGGGGGTTGCCCTCATACAGGAGTGGAAGTGTATACCCTGGGCACTGCCGTTTCCTCTTGGCTTGCTTCCCTGTCTGTCTTCGATGCCCACACCCCACACAGGCATCCAGGCTGCCTCACATGCAAAGAAGTGTGAATGTAGCGGGAGAGGGGGTCACTGTGAGGCTACAAAGGTTTTCTCCAAGAAGTGACGCAGCTCCACCGCGCTCCCCTCCTATAAAAGTCAACCCAGGGTGACATATGACATCCAGACATGCAGGGAATAATTGTTTTTACTGATGCTCCCTGATGATGCCTCGTCCATGTATGAGGCTCCTCGTCTCGGCGAACTGCCGCTCATATGTTTCCCATCAGGGAAGTCTGTGGTTACCTTCCTGATTTTGCTGGACTGGAAAAACATAGCTAATATGGTGTGATCTGGAAAAAGCTTTGATGCAGGGGCTTTACAAATAAACCTCTGAATGCCATATGGTTTGCATTCATCTCCTAATTTATTTCCTATAAATGTCTATTGAATATTCTGCAGAGCCAACATGTGTGTAACCAGACTTGGAAAACAGAGGGCCGCGGAGAGCAGTTTGTGGCAAAGTGTGATTATTATGATCTGTCTCTTTTTTTCTTTTTTTCTACTCGCTCCATGATAGATGAGTCGGAGAGCCGTTCCAAAACAAGCAAACAAGAAAACACGCAAACAATTCTCCTTGGTGCTTCACAGTTCCCTGCTCACCTTATAGTGCCGGGCCTGATGCGAAGAAAACTCCACTCAGAGAGCAATTAAAAAGTAATGATCGTAAGCTTCGCCATGACTCATCAACTGACAGACTTTTCCCCATTAGGTTGGATATTGGGTTACCACTGACAGAGAAGTCAACAGACAGCAGGCGTCCAGTGGTGGAGGACATGGAAGTGAGCTTTTCCAAATGTAGCAGACTTTCCTACCGTGGCTTCCAGCACGGTGAAGATATAACCTGCTTTCTGTGCGAGGCTTCGCTGCAACTGCAGGGAGCCCAGCATTTGTCATCAGCAGCTGCCTGTGTGGGTGTCAGCTTTTGAAAAACACACACACACACACACACACACACACACACACACACAGCATTTTGTTCCTTTATTATAATCTGAGCCATCTACGTGAAAACACCAAGGAACAAACATGTCAAACGTTCATCTCACAGTCGCGGTTAACAGTAAACCAACAAAACACACATTTTCCACTCGCTTGACCTTTTCCACGCCGATGTGTTTAATCGCTGCAGCTGTATGAAAACATGCAGGAAGTGCCCTCGTGCGCTGGAGTGTCATTTTCAGAAACGTACCGAGAGACAAACCCCAGGGTGTGAAGACATAAGGCAGTAGGTTTGAATCTGTGCCTAAACAAACAGAACAGAGTGATCAGTGTAAATAGCGAGTGCGCCGGACACTAAACAGCTGCCTCGGAGGACGTGTCACACGGCATTTGGTGGCCACTTTAAGCCAAAATGAGACACTTTTAGCACGTCTGAGGCTCCTGGCAGTTTCAGTGGCACAGTGTGCAGCACAAAGAGCAGCGAGCTATTAAAGCATGCACTTGCAGCAAATGTGTACCAAACAGAATATTCATGCCGTCCCTTTGGTCCCTGCAAAATGCAGCTTAGACCAATATTTTGAAGTCCTGTATTTACTTTCCGCGGGGTGAGAGGAGGAGGAGAGGCTATAATCACTGATTGAAATGTAAATTTGAGGTAGCTAACTGAAGTATTAGGGCCAGCGAGCGCACGGAGTGGAGATATGAATTGCAATCCGTCTGACAAATTTTTCTCATCGGACATTATGTAAATGGAAGTATAAGTGACTGGTAGGATTTGAAACACACACACACACAAAAAAACGATGCAGGAGGCGATAAGTGAGAGGGGTTGACAGAGTGGTTCTGGCTATCCACACATATTTTGAATTTCGGGCTCATAATTTGATCATGCAAAGTATATTCATTACATAAGGGCCCCTGCATTCTAATAGAAGACATTCTGTGTTTTATCAAGTTAATATTTACAAGAGGAAAAAGTTTTTTTTTACAGTCCTATTAAAGTTTTTTTTTATGTGAAATCGTTGGATCTTTGTATTCTTCCTGTGTTTTTACTTGTGTGAATATTTGGTTATGGAAAATTAGACTTCCAGCTTCATTCCACAAGTAAGAAAACCTCACACAAAACTTTTTTAGTATACATGCTCATATTTCTTGGGAAATAATTGTTTATTTAATACTTATGTTCTCATTATTATTTTGATTTTTGTACAAACACCATAAAACCTTGAGCACATAAGGTTAAGCATCTTAAATTGAGAGGCCAACCCATGGACGAGCTGAACGTCTGTGGCTTGTTCTGACATAGACAAATGGTGCATTTGATTTCAGAGAGCAGAGGTTTGCTTAAAAGTTGAAAAAGAAATGCAGGTACAGTTCCATCGGCGCTGTTATAATGTAATGTTTCTCAGTCTGTAGCGTTAGGTGCTTTAGTATACAACAGAAGTCCCCATCACAGCTCGAGTATGACGGGTCTTAAATGTCGCCGGGGCCAACCAGAGGCTGGAAGCTGAGAAGTCGTTTTTACAATTATGTTAAAAATGGTTTTATCCACTTTTGAAAAATTGAGAAGTTTTTTGCATAATGGTTTTTATGTCATTCTTTTTTTTTTCTTATATAAAAAGCGTGGGAAAAAAAATTAGTTTCAGTCAGACTTTAATGCAGAGACTGGAAAAGACCGTGACAGGCTATTTCTGCCTCTAAAACAGGCTCTAGCAATAGCACCTTTATAAATATGACAAAAGAGAGTGTATGCAAATATGACTTTGGACATGGACACAGCTATAAATCTACAGCTTTATGCATCAGGCCCATGATTGTTCACAGAGCACAAAGTTTAAGAACCAGGAATATCACATCCTATCCTTTTTACTACCGATTATTTTACCTGACACTTATTTTTTAGCACCAACATGACAGGTGTGTTGCATTTATGTAACATCAAACTCGACTAGCAAAACAGTATCCCCCAAACTGCTCTGTTTTCAAAATGCATTTTGAATTATTGAGTGAGTGAGTCTTTGAGAATAGGTCACAATTCTCCAGGTTTCTACTTAGCTAATGTTATCGTTAGCCTGCACTGTGAAGTGCATACTGAAGCTGCTCATGCTAACTAGCTAACTTACATGTGAGCCAAGTTGATCTTCCCCCACATCACAACACGTCCCCTACCTCAAAATGTACTTGATGAAATGAAACTCCTCAGTTGCATGCAACTATTTCCTCTCTTTAGTTCGTGCGTTGCAATTGAAGCGCTAGTTTTCATCAAAAACATGCTACATTAGTTTTCCTGTCACTGCGCCCTCAACAAGGGCACTGGCTTACGGCAGGAGTTGATCCCCAGACACTACTCTGTTCCTAATACTGAGGTTGGGGTTAAATGCAGGCAATGAGTTTCCCCACAGGGATCAATACAGATATGCTTACCCTTCCTCTGTGCTTTCCTTTGCACTCATCTAGGCTGCTGACTCTAAAGGAACATCACCACTACTAGTCTTCAAGGTAAAATAATTTAAATATTTTGGAATTAAGAATATTTATTTCTCAACAGGATACTTGGGTTGGCTCTGACATGGCTTGCCAATGTATTTTTATTGAATATATTTGTTTCGAATCTGTATTCACTCACTAATTTAACTAAATAGCAGCATATTGGGTGGCATGTAATGTACAGACACTGGCTTTTCTTCTGTTTTCTTGCTTGTTTAAGACTTTGAACTGGTGGATCAAGAACTTCTCTTCCACTTGTACTAGAAAAAATCCACTTGTCTCAGACAAGCCTGCGATCTATATTAACAAGCCTGGCTTTGGAGCTTTGTGGCTGTGCTTTATCTAAAACTTATTTTTATTGTCACAATTAAGAATGAGAATGTTCACAGCTTTTTTTATCCAAATTTCTTGGGTATGGCAGACATTTAAATAGCAGTTATTTTGTTGTCAGTTCCGCAATTCTAATCATTTCAGTCATGTGCTTACTTTCAACCCAGTTAGCACATATTTGTGTCTAATCTTGGCTTCTTTTGGTACTTAAGGCTCACTTACTGCACTGGCAAATGCTGTGTGGGCCAGACAACGGTCAGAAGTCATTAGTCATACTTGATACTGGTCACAGAAAGTGTTGGGAGGAACACATTTGGCTCAAAAGTCATGACTCAGAGATTTCATGGGTTATATGGCAAGTGCTCTGTGGATCAGATGTGAAGTTCTTTTTAAAGAAATCCTACTTATTTGAATTTTTGTATGAAATAGGTATGTGACACCACTATCATGAGGCTACTGGCTTTTTAAGGTGTGCTTTCCTTATCTGCCCCACCTCAGTTTTTTCTCCTTTTGTAAAGCCAGTTCAGGAACGCCTTAAACCTGCATTATTTCTGATGGCCAGCAAGGGGCAGCTCATCTGGTTGCATAAAAGAAGTCTATGGAAAAAATGATCCTACTCATCACTTGATCTTAATTATTAATAAATCTGATGTTCATTTTGTAAACTGTCATTTCCACTGGAGTCAAAAATGAAGATTGACAGTCACCAAGTACAAGTACTGTATCAGTGTCCTTTGGTACCCCTCATTCCTCACATCTGGCTTCAAAACACCAAGACTGCAAGAGCAAATGGTGGCTACCTTAACTGTTCACACATCGATCAGTCAGAATAGTCTGACTGCTGACAGGTGAAGTGAATACTGCTGATTATCTCTTCATCATGGCACCTGTTAGTGGGTAGGACATATGAGGGAGCAAGTGAACATTTTGTTCTCAGAGTCGATGTGATAGCAGGAAAAATTTGTAAGGGCGAGTTTGACGAGGTCAACCTGTGATTGCTAGACAACTGGAAACTGCAGCTCTTGTGGGGGTTTTCCCAGTCTGCAGCGGTCAGTATCTATCACAAGTGATCCAAGTAAAGAACAGTGACGAACCACCAACAGGGTCAGTGGCGACCAAGGCTCACTGATACACGTGGGGAGCAAACGCTGGTTTCTGTGGTCCGATCCAACAGAGGAGCTGCTGTAGGTCAAACTGCTGAAAAAGCCAGTGCTGGTTCTGACAGAAAGGTGTGAGAATACATCTTTTTATTCTGTTGTTTGCTGTTTTGGCAGCAAACGGAGACCAATACAATATTACAAGTACAAGCTAGCTATAAGCAGTAAGCTAGTTTTGCTTATCCATCTATCCATCCATTTTTTCAACTGTTATTCCAACTCAGGATGTCAAACCTGACATAGGGTACACAGGGTATACACTGAAGATGTTTGCAGTCCTTCAAAAGGCCACTGATGGCCACAGATACTGCCAGTTTAGAATTACCAGTTAACCCAACAGGCATCACTGTGGAAGGACAACGGTGTATCTGCAACGAACCTACACAGCACCAGGAAGAACTCCACATAGAAGGGCCCAACCAACTAGAGCTGTGTATAATGCTGTGAATATGACAAGCTTCAGAATCACGTGGAGATTTTTTCAGAAGGAATAAAAATCTGCCCCCACCCCCCCACAAAAAAATGGCTGCCCATCCTGGAGCCTGATCCTGCTGGAGGTTTCTTCCTGTTAAAATTGAGTTTTTCCTTCCCACTGTGGTCAAGTGCTTGCTCATAGAGGATCATTTGATTGTTGGGGTTTTCTCTCTGCTTTTGTAGGGTATTACAATCTGTAGCCCTCACGCAGCATCAGTAGTATCAAGTCTGAAAATTACATTGGCCCAAGAGGCATACCTATTAAAGGTTTGGATAATGTAGGAGTTTCATTAGATTTGACTTTATTCATCATGGCAACAGCAAAATGTAAAAATATATATAGATTTTTTGTTATTTTACTCTAACAGCTCATTTAAAGATGGCACACGAGCTGTTACTTGGGCAACCTTAGCCTGGCCTTGTATACATCCTTGCTATAAAGTCTGGTAGGCCCACTGTACCAAATCTTTACAAAATCTGTACAAACAGATTGCAATGCTGCCCTAAAATAACATCAAAGCGAACTCCTGTTTGACAGTTTTATCTTTTTCCTCCTCTGTTTAGAAATGGAGTGGCCTTGACAAGGGGGTTAATCGAGGTGGAACGGCCCAGTCTGCACCCAGCCCAGTCTGTAAACAATGGGGTGTGGATTAGTTTGGAAACAATGTGTTTATTTAAAAAGCCCACTTCCTGTATGGACTCAGCAAGTCTCCCATTAATTTTATTGGCGGCGGCTCCAGTTCTGAAAATCATTGTTTAGAAGAGGAGGGAAATACAAAACACACAAGGCAAAAAGGAACACTTTGCATCTGTGTTTGGTTCCTGTGTGATAGGACAACAGCATTAATAGAATTAGTGCTAACTATTTGTGTGTGTGTGTGTGTTTTTAATCATTTGCAAGGATCTTAGCTTGAGAGGAAAAAACAAATGAGAAAACATTTTGATGTTTTTGTTGAGACTGTTTTGGCATTAGGGTTTCGTGCCGTACGTGTACAGATGTAAGTTTCACGAAAAAGAAAGCGGAACAAAAAAAAGAAAGCCAAACAATTTTTCTGCTTAGTCTAAACTGCCATCAGCGGTCTGCAGAATCTGCCTGCAGGGACCGAGATTCAGCTGAGGGGCTGTGGAGCCCAGGAGCGACGCCCACCATCCCTGACTGCCCAAAGCCACATCCTGTCCAAAAGGAAAAGACTTGCACTTTCTCCTCAGGAGGAACACGTGAATTAATGTGATCTCAATTACCCATAAAGCAGTCCTGCAGCAGGACTCGCACCTCGCGGCCTAATTCGCCGTCCGCCACATCCTGCCGCATGCACGTATTTTTTTTGTTTTTAACTTGAGCTGATCTTGTGGCTGCTGTGGAAACTTCTGAGGCCTCGGGGGAACAGGAAACAAACAAAACCTCCGATGTGCCGTCACGCCAAACCAATTTTTTCG